>JAMOIN010001516.1:0-69352 GCA_024666655.1 Dascyllus trimaculatus
TGGTATGACACCGGAAGTTATGCTGCCTGCCACTTCCTGTCTAACGAGAGGAAAATTAACGGTTAAGCTTCTTCTGTACCTGCTATGCTGTGTCCTAAGCCAGCACAGCCTGTAAGTTACAAGAAATTATATGTTTTACAAGTGTATGTTTAGTACTAACTACCACGAGTTGTTTTCTGATGTTTCATATCAGTAATTTGCCCAAAATATGTGTTTTATCAGGCGTTAGCATAGACGTTAATTAGCCGTTAGCTCGCGCTAGCGTTAGCCTGTTAGCCTTTTCAGATGTGCTCTACTGTGTAAGGAGACATTGTGATTAATTATAAAAACGTTATTATTTACATGTCAGCTCATACACAGCATTCTGTGTTTCTTGTTTACAGTTTTACCATTCACTCATTCATCAGAATCCATGCCAATTCATCCATCAAATAAATACCCGACAAAAAGGAACAACGGTGTGGTTTCTTGAGGTGATGGTTATCTACCTGCCTAGCAAAGTGCGAGGGCAGGACAGTAAAAAGGCTAGTGAAACGGCTACTCCAGGAGGTACAGCAAAGCCTTCAGGCTTCAGACCCAGAAGCAACGATGCCGTCAGCGGAGGAAGAGCACCTCGAGGTCCAGTCTGCCTGCTCCGGCTCATCGTCCAGATCCCGCAGCTCACTCACCAAAGCAGCAGTTGAAGCACGCGCAAAGGCTGAAGCGGCACGCGCCAGAGCTGAGTTTGCACGACGGGAAATAGAAATTAAAATGAGACAAGCAGAACTAAGTGCCACATTAGAAGTGTTAAAAGAAGAAAAGGAAGCAGAGGCCGCTTTCGCTGAAGCCAATGTGTTTGAAGCAGCAATAGCAGAGGAGGTGAACAGGGAAACGTCAACACATGCATCAGAAAAACAACATGGGGAATCAGAGCATCAAGACAAAATACAATCCAAACTGACCTCTCACATGCTAAGTCAGCTTCCGGCTTCAACTTATTCATACGGACTACAAAGCTACCTCAGATATTCACAAGATCATCACGGTGAGGACTTGCCAGACACCAAACACTTCACACCCATAAAACAATGTGCCATAAGCCCAGTTCCTGATCAAGCCGCTTCACCTGAATGTGTCCCGCAAATAAATCAACACAACATTGAAAATGAGTTCGGTCACCCCATATTGTCAGCTGCCACCAACCAAGAGCAACGTGAGTATATGAGTCACACACCCCAATGTATGAGCTGTCTTCCCCCTTCCAGCCCCCCCTTCCAGTCAATGCAACATGACAATGGGAACAGGGACTTTGCAAGTGTTGCTAAATTTCTGGCCAAAAGAGATTTAGTCACAGATGGCCTAACAAAGTTTACAGACAGGGCAGAGGACTATTGGGCATGGAGAGCTTCCTTTAATAATGCTATAGAGGGGTTAAGCTTAAAGCCTAGTGAAGAATTAGATTTGCTCACCCGGTGGCTTGGTGAAGAGTCATCCAAACATGCCAAACGCATACGCTCTGTCCATCTTAACAATCCAGCAGAGGGCCTTCATCAAGTCTGGACACGGCTACAGGAATGTTATGGCACTCCAGAAGCTATTGAGAAGTCTCTCCTTGACAAACTTGAACACTTCCCAAGAGTTTCAAATAAAGAGCCCCCAAAACTCAGAGAACTTGGTGACCTACTGTCTGAAATTGATGCAGCCAAATCTGATGGCTCTTTACCTGGGCTGGTGTATTTGGACACCTCACGTGGCATTGCCCCAGTTGTCGATAAGTTGCCACTGAATCTTCAAGACAAGTGGATGTCAGAGGGGACAAAATACAAGCAAAGACACAAAGTGAGTTTTCCTCCATTTTCATTCTTCTGTCGCTTCATAAAAGACGAAGCTAGAATGAGAAATGACCCTAGTTTTAAGTCAGCCACTTCAGCTTCCATGTCCACTCCAGCAACTCACGACAACAACTACGCAAGATCCAAGTCCAGACCTCCTGTTACTGTTCACAAAACAGAGATTAACAAGACTCACAGAACACACACAGTTAGTGTAAGTGAGTTCACAAACAAGCAGTGTCCAATTCATAAGAAACCACACTCACTAAAAAACTGTAGGGGTTTTAGAAAAAAGACATTAGATGAGCGCAAAGCATACCTCAGAGAACACAACATTTGCTTTAGGTGCTGTGATTCCTCCACTCATCAAGCTAAAGACTGTAAAGCGGAGATCACATGTTCAGAGTGCAACAGCAACAAACATATTGCTGCACTGCATGCAGGTCCTGCTCCATGGACACAAAATGCAAAAGCTCAAAATACTACTCCAGACCATGGCGGGGAGCACAGAGAGGAGCACGGCAAGGAGAGTAGTCTAGGCAATTTAGAGACCAGCTCAGCATGCACTAAAGTGTGTGGGGACCTAAGTGGCGGGCGCTCCTGCTCAAAAATATGTCAGACCTACATCTATCCACAGGGGCATCCAGACAGGAAAGTCAAGGTTTACGCTATCATAGATGACCAGAGCAATAGGTCATTAGCAAAGTCAAGCCTTTTTGACATATTTGACATTCCAATGGGCAACCTAGCGCCATACACATTGAAGACATGTACTGGGGTTTCCATGACAAATGGCCGCATAGCTGAGAACCTCATTATACAGTCGGTTGATAACCGGTTTAGCTCTCCTCTTCCCTCCCTGCTTGAGTGTGACTCACTCCCAGACAACAAGTCCGAAATACCAACACCAGAGGTCACTCTAGCCCATCCGCACCTCAAACATCTGGCGGGCCAAATTCAACCCCTTGACCCTGAGGTTGACATTATGTTGCTTTTAGGCCGAGACATAATCCAAGTGCACAAAGTGTATGAACGAGTTAATGGCCCTGCTAATGCCCCGTTTGCCCAGAGACTTGCACTTGGGTGGGTTATCGTAGGGGATGTCTGTCTAGGGGGCGCTCATAAGCCAGCTGTTGTGGGCTCATACAGAACTAGTGTTCTTGAGAATGGACGTCCAAGTCTCCTACCACCTTGCCAGAACAGTTTTCATGTCAAAGAGCAGAACCACAACAAGCTCTGGGACACTCACAGTTCATGTCAAATAGGGGAACACATATTTCAGCAAAGTGAAAAGGATGAAAAGCTTGCACCTTCCTTCGAGAACCAAGCCTTTCTGCAGATTATGGAAAGAGACTTTTACCAAGATGATGCAAACAGCTGGATAGCTCCACTTCCTTTCTGCACACCAAGAACCCGCCTCCCAAACAACAGAAGCCTAGCACTCAGCCGCTTAGAGTCACTCTGCCGCACACTAAAGAAACGTCCTGAAATGGAGAGACATTTTATGGACTTTATGCAGGGGTTGTTTGACAAAGATCACGCAGAGCCAGCACCTGCTCTTGGGGAGGAAGAAGAATGCTGGTATCTCCCTTTCTTTGGTGTTTATCACCCGCAGAAGCCAGGGAACATCAGGGTGGTGTTTGACTCAAGCGCTAAGTTTCAGGGGGTGTCCTTAAACGATGTGCTGCTCACAGGCCCAAACATGAACAACAGCCTTGTCGGAGTGCTTATCCGTTTCAGAGAAGAAGCAGTGGCTGTTACAGCAGACATACAACAAATGTTTCACTGTTTTCACGTGCGAGAGGACCACAGGAACTTCCTCCGGTTTCTTTGGTACCGCAACAATGACCCAAGAGAGCCAGTTGTCGAGTACAGAATGAAAGTGCACGTGTTCGGCAATAGCCCATCTCCAGCCGTTGCAATTTTTGGTCTGAGAAATGCAGCACACCAGTCAGGCACACAGTACTCTCCTGAAGCCAAGCAGTTTGTTCAAAGACATTTCTACGTTGACGACGGATTAAAATCCGTTCCCACGGAGTCCCAGGCGGTTGAGCTCCTCAAAGAGACACAGGAGCTGCTTGCTGTGTCCAACTTGAGGCTCCATAAAATAGCCTCGAACAGCCCGAACGTTATGAAAGCATTTCCCACTGAAGACTTAGCGAGTGAGCTCAAGGACATAGATTTTAACACTGAGTTCCCTCCGATGCAGAGGAGTTTAGGAGTAAGCTGGGACATTGAAAAGGACACTTTCACATTCAGAGTCTCCCAAACCGAAAAGCCTTACACAAAAAGAGGTGTTCTGTCCACAATCAACAGTCTTTTTGACCCGATGGGGTTTGCAGTGCCAGTAAGCATCCAGGGGAGGGCACTGTTACGGGAACTAACCAAAGAGACTTGTGGGTGGGATGAGACTCTTCCAGAAGGCATGTTCAAAGAATGGTCAGAATGGAGAAATGCTCTCAAGCAACTTGAGCAAATTCACATCCCAAGACAATACTGCTCCTTCTCTCTTGCAAATGCAGTGCACAAGGAAATCTGTATCTTTTGTGATGCATCAATCCAAGCAATCGCGGCTGTGGCTTACTTAAAGGCATCAAACAAAGATGGTGAGACAGAGTTTGGATTCATATTTGGAAAGGCCAAACTCGCCCCTAAGCCCAGTCTTACCATCCCCAGGCTTGAGCTGTGTGCAGCGGTGTTAGCGGTGGAAGTTGGAGAGCTGATCAGAGATGAAATGGACATTCAGATCAGTAACATACGTTTCTTTTCGGACAGCAGAGTCGTTCTTGGCTATATTTACAATGAGTCAAGGAGATTTCACGTTTTTGTAAGCAACCGTGTGCATCGCATCCGACGAGCGACAAAACCAACTCAGTGGAGCTATGTCGCCTCGGAGCGCAACCCAGCCGATCACGGGTCCAGATCTCTACCTGCTGACAAACTGCTGTCCAGCACATGGTTGAAGGGGCCAGAATTTCTCTTGAAGCCCACAGAGAGCACTTCACATGATATGTTCCGTCTTCAAAATCCTGACGCTGACATTGAGGTTCGTCCATTGCTTACTGCCACTGTCCAAACATCACACCCCAGTTTAAAGGCTGCAAATTTAGAGTCTTTCTCCAGTTTGCAGTCCCTTACCAGAGCTGTTGCCCGTTTGACACACATTGCGTGCACCTTTAAGCGAAAGCAATCAGATGGACAGTGTGAGGGATGGCATATGTGTCATGAGCTCACTACCTCAGACTTCGAGAAAGCAACAGAGACTATTATAAAGGCAGTCCAACAAGAAAGCTTCTCAGAGGAGCTCAAACAGATTGAGACAAGAAATGACATTTCAAAAACTGGCCCCCTCACGAAGCTTTCTCCTTACCTCGACAAGTCAGGCCTCCTCAGGGTTGGTGGACGCCTCCACCACTCTAACCTTGAAACTGCAGAGAGTCACCCTTTGATAATGCCGCGCAAACACCATGTAACTAACCTGTTAATCCGCCATTACCACGAAAAGATTAGGCACCAAGGGCGTCACCTTACAGAGGGTGCTTTAAGGTCAGCGGGTTACTGGGTTTTAGGAGCTAAACGCCAGATCAGCAGCCTCATTTACTCGTGTGTAGTTTGTCGCAAGCTAAGGGGTGTAACACAGTCTCAGAAAATGGCAGACCTTCCTCCAGAGCGCCTTAGTATTGAGCCACCATTCTCTTATGTAGGCACTGACGTGTTTGGACCATGGTCAGTTACTTCTCGTCGCACTCGGGGTGGGCTTGCTAGCAGCAAACGATGGGCAGTGATGTTCACCTGCATGAGCACAAGGGCAGTTCACCTAGAGGTCATAGAGGCTATGGACACATCTAGCTTTATCAATGCACTCCGCAGGTTCTTCTCAGTCAGAGGACCCGCAAAACAGTTGAGATCGGACTGTGGGACTAATTTCACAGGTGCTTCTAGAGAGCTAGGGTTTGACAACAAGATTCCTGGTGATCCAAAGGTTAAGTCATTCCTAAGCGATAGTGGATGCACTTGGGTTTTTAATCCTCCGCACTCGTCACACATGGGGGGTAGTTGGGAGCGGATGATAGGGGTGGCACGTAAGATCCTAGACTCCCAGCTAGCTGAACTTGGTTCCAGGCACCTCACGCACGACGTCCTAACCACCTTCTTGGCAGAGGTAGCCGCCATCATTAACGCACGACCACTGGTTCCAGTGTCGAGCGATCCGGACTTCCCATTCATCCTCACTCCAGCTACGCTCCTCACACAGAAGATTGGAGCAGGTCCTGCACCCCACTGTGACTTTGAGGAGAAGGACCTCTACAGACAGCAGTGGAGAAGAGTCCAAAGTCTGGCCAACTCCTTCTGGCATCGTTGGCGGAAGGAATACCTGTCAACTCTTCAATACCGTCACAAGTGGCATTCTACCAGACCCAACCTGCAGCAGGGGGATGTGGTCCTCCTGAAGGATTCTGTTGTGAAGAGAAACCAATGGCCAATGGGAGTGATTGCAAAGGTTCATTCTAGCAGAGACGGACTTGTTAGAAAAGTAGAAGTCAAGGTAGTAAAAGATGGTAATGCTAAAGTTTACTTCAGACCGGTTACAGATGTTGTTCTCCTCGTATCAGATGCTGTGCAACCGGTTTAGTTTTTGACATCTTACCGATGTCAGGCGGGGAGTGTTCTGGCTCCACAAGAGCCACTTATATATTTTGGTGTTAAATTGGTTCTCACAGGCTTATTTGTTTGTTGTAATAGTTTTACATTGTACGTTTTATTTTTGGTATGACACCGGAAGTTATGCTGCCTGCCACTTCCTGTCTAACGAGAGGAAAATTAACGGTTAAGCTTCTTCTGTACCTGCTATGCTGTGTCCTAAGCCAGCACAGCCTGTAAGTTACAAGAAATTATATGTTTTACAAGTGTATGTTTAGTACTAACTACCACGAGTTGTTTTCTGATGTTTCATATCAGTAATTTGCCCAAAATATGTGTTTTATCAGGCGTTAGCATAGACGTTAATTAGCCGTTAGCTCGCGCTAGCGTTAGCCTGTTAGCCTTTTCAGATGTGCTCTACTGTGTAAGGAGACATTGTGATTAATTATAAAAACGTTATTATTTACATGTCAGCTCATACACAGCATTCTGTGTTTCTTGTTTACAGTTTTACCATTCACTCATTCATCAGAATCCATGCCAATTCATCCATCAAATAAATACCCGACAAAAAGGAACAACGGTGTGGTTTCTTGAGGTGATGGTTATCTACCTGCCTAGCAAAGTGCGAGGGCAGGACACCGCGGTATAACGGTTTTATGACATTTTTGACCTCTTTGTGACATTTTTGACCTCATACGACGGTATGACGTTTTTGTGACATCTTTGACCTTTTTGTGACATTTTTGACCTAATACCAAGGTATGACGTTTTTGTGAAATCTTTGACGTTTTTGTGACATTTTTGACTTCATACCACGGTATGACATTTTTGTGACATTTTTGAACTCATACCATGGCATGACGTTTTTGTGAAATTTTTGACCTTTTTGTGACGTTTTTGAACTCATCACGCGGTATGACGTTTTTGTGACATTTTTGACCTCATACCGCGGTCTGACTTTTATGTGACATTTTTGACCTTTTTGTGACATTTTTGACCTTTTTGTGACGTTTTTGACATGATTCCGCTATGACGTTTTTGTGACATTTTTGACCTCATACCGCGGTATGACGTTTTTGTGACATTTTTGACCTTTTGTGACATTTTTGACATGATTCTGCGGTATGACGTTTTTGTGACATTTTTGACCTCATACCGCGGTAAAACGTTTTTGTGAAATTTCTGACCTCATCCTGCGGTATGACTTTCTTCTGAGATTTTTGACCTCAATTTTTGAGACATTTTTGACATTTTTATGACATTTTTTACATGATCCCGCGGTATGACGTTTTTGTGACATTTTTAACCTTTTTGTGACATTTTTGACATGTATCCGCGGTATGACGTTTTTGTCACATTTTTGACCTCATACCGTGGTATGACGTTTTTGTGACATTTTTGAAATTTTTCTGACATTTTAGACCTCATACTGCGTTATTACGTTTTTGTGACATTTTTGACTTAATCCCGCGGTATAACGTTTTTGTGACATTTTTGACCTACTACCGCGGTATGACGTTTTTGTGACATTTTTTACCTTTTTGTGATATTTTTGACCTCATACCGCGGTATAACGGTTTTATGAAATTTTTGACCTCTTTGTGACATTTTTGACCTCATACGACGGTATGACGTTTTTGTGACATCTTCGACCTTTTTGTGACATTTTTGACCTCATGCCGCGGTATGACGTTTTTGTGACATTTTTGAACTCATACCATGGCATGACGTTTTTGTGAAATTTTTGACCTTTTTGTGACATTTTTGACCTCATCCCGCGGTATGACGTTTTTGTGACATTTTTGACCTCACACCGCGGTATGACTTTTATGTGACATTTTTGACCTTTTTGTGACATTTTTTACCTTTTTGTGACGTTTTTGACATGATTCCGCGGTATGACGTTTTTGTGACATTTTTGACCTCATACCGCGGTATGAGATTTTTGTGACATTCTTGCCCTCATCAAGCGGTATGATGTTTTCGTGACAATTTTGACATTTTTGTGACATTTTTGACCTCATCAGACGGCATGACGTTTTTATGACATTTTTGACCTCATTCATCGGTATGAAATTTTTGTGACATTTTTGACCTCATCAGGCGGTATGACGTTTTTGTGACATTTTTGACACTTTTGTGACATTTTTGACCTCATCCTGCGGTATGAAATTTTTGTGACATGTTTGACCTCATCCGGCGGTATGAAATTTTTTTGACATTTTTGACATCATTCCGCACCATGACTTTTTTGTGTAATTTTTGACATCATTCCGCGGTATGACGTTTTTGTGACATTTTTGAACTCATTCTGCGATATGACGTTTTTGTGACATTTTTGACCTCACACCGCGGTATGACTTTTATGTGACATTTTTGTGACATTTTTGACCTTTTTGTGACCTTTTTGACATGATTCCGCGGTATGACGTTTTTGTGACATTTTTGACCTCATACCGCGGTATGAGATTTTTGTGACATCCTTGCCCTCATCAAGCGGTATGATGTTTTCGTGACAATTTTGACATTTTTGTGACATTTTTGACCTCATCAGACGGCATGACGTTTTTATGACATTTTTGACCTCATTCATCGGTATGAAATTTTTGTGACATTTTTGACCTCATCAGGCGGTATGACGTTTTTGTGACATTTTTGACACTTTTGTGACATTTTTGACCTCATCCTGCGGTATGAAATTTTTGTGACATGTTTGACCTCATCCGGCGGTATGAAATTTTTTTGACATTTTTGACCTACTACCGCGGTATGACGTTTTTGTGACATTTTTCACCTTTTTGTGACATTTTTGACCTCATACCGCGGTATAACGGTTTTATGACATTTTTGACCTCTTTGTGACATTTTTGACCTCATACGACGGTATGACGTTTTTGTGACATCTTTGACCTTTTTGTGACATTTTTGACCTAATACCAAGGTATGACGTTTTTGTGAAATCTTTGAAGTTTTTGTGACATTTTTGACCTCATACCACGGTATGACATTTTTGTGACATTTTTGAACTCATACCATGGCATGACGTTTTTGTGAAATTTTTGACCTTTTTGTGACGTTTTTGAACTCATCACGCGGTATGACGTTTTTGTGACATTTTTGACCTCATACCGCGATATGACGTTTTTGTGACATTTTTGACCTTTTTGTGACATTTTTGACATGATTCTGCGGTATGACGTTTTTGTGACATTTTTGACCTCATACCGCGGTAAAACGTTTTTGTGAAATTTCTGACATCATCCTGCGGTATGACTTTCTTCTGAGATTTTTGACCTCAATTTTTGAGACATTTTTGACATTTTTATGACATTTTTGACATGATCCCGCGGTATGACGTTTTTGTGACATTTTTAACCTTTTTGTGACATTTTTGACATGATTCCGCGGTATGACGTTTTTGTGACATTTTTGACCTCATACCGTGGTATGACGTTTTTGTGACATTTTTGAAATTTTTCTGACATTTTAGACCTCATACTGCGTTATTACGTTTTTGTGAAATCTTTGAAGTTTTTGTGACATTTTTGACCTCATGCCACGGTATGACATTTTTGTGACATTTTTGAACTCATACCATGGCATGACGTTTTTGTGAAATTTTTGAACTTTTTGTGACGTTTTTGAACTCATCACGCGGTATGACGTTTTTGTGACATTTTTGACCTCATACCGCGGTCTGACTTTTATGTGACATTTTTGACCTTTTTCTGACATTTTTGACCTTTTTGTGACGTTTTTGACATGATTCCGCTATGACGTTTTTGTGACATTTTTGACCTCATACCGCGGTATGACGTTTTTGTGACATTTTTGACCTTTTTGTGACATTTTTGACATGATTCTGCGGTATGACGTTTCTGTGACATTTTTGACCTCATACCGCGGTAAAACGTTTTTGTGAAATTTCTGACCTCATCCTGCGGTATGACTTTCTTCTGAGATTTTTGACCTCAATTTTTGAGACATTTTTGACATTTTTATGACATTTTTGACATGATCCCGCGGTATGACGTTTTTGTGACATTTTTAACCTTTTTGTGACATTTTTGACATGATTCCGCCGTTTTTGTCACAAAAATGTCACGTTTTTGTGACATTTTTGACCTCATACCGTGGTATGACGTTTTTGTGACATTTTTGAAATTTTTCTGACATTTTAGACCTCATACTGCGTTATTACGTTTTTGTGACATTTTTGACTTAATCCCGCGGTATAACGTTTTTGTGACATTTTTGACCTACTACCGCGGTATGACGTTTTTGGGACTTTTTTTACCTTTTTGTGACATTTTTGACCTCATACCGCGGTATGACGGTTTTATGAAATTTTTGACCTCTTTGTGACATTTTTGACCTCATACGACGGTATGACGTTTTTGTGACATCTTCGACCTTTGTGTGACATTTTTGACCTCATGCCGCGGTATGACGTTTTTGTGACATTTTTGAACTCATACCATGGCATGACGTTTTTGTGAAATTTTTGACCTTTTTGTGACATTTTTGACCTCATCCCGCGGTATGACGTTTTTTTGACATTTTTGACCTCACACAGCGGTATGAGATTTTTGTGACATTCTTGCCCTCATCAAGCGGTATGATGTTTTCGTGACAATTTTGACATTTTTGTGACATTTTTGACCTCATCAGACGGCATGACGTTTTTATGACATTTTTGACCTCATTCATCGGTATGAAATTTTTGTGACATTTTTGACCTCATCAGGCGGTATGACGTTTTTGTGACATTTTTGACACTTTTGTGACATTTTTGACCTCATCCTGCGGTATGAAATTTTTGTGACATGTTTGACCTCATCCGGCGGTATGAAATTTTTTTGACATTTTTGACATCATTCCGCGCCATGACTTTTTTGTGTAATTTTTGACATCATTCCGCGGCATGACGTTTTTGTGACATTTTTGAACTCATCCCGCGATATGACGTTTTTGTGACATTTTTGACCTCATCCCGCGATATGACGTTTTTGTGACATTTTTGACATCATTCCGCAGCATGACATTTTTGTGACATTTTTGACCTGATCCGGCGGTATGAAATTTTTGTGACATTCTTGCCCTCATCAAGCGGTATGATGTTTTCGTGACAATTTTGACATTTTTGTGACATTTTTGAACTCATAACATGGTATGACGTTTTTGTGAAATCTTTGACCTTGTTGTGACGTTTTTGACCTCATCCCGCGGTATGACGTTTTTGTGACATTTTTGACCTCATACCGCGGTATGTGGTTTTTGTGACTTTTTACCTTTTTGTGACATTTTTGACATGATTCCGCGGTATGACGTTTTTGTGACATTTTTGACCTCATACCGCGGTATGACGTTTTTGTGACATTTTTGACCTTTTTGTGACATTTTTGACATGATTCTGCGGTATGATGTTTTTGTGACATTTTTGACCTCATACCGCGGTATAACGTTTTTGTGAAATTTCTGACCTCATCCTGCGGTATGACTTTTTTCTGAGATTTCTGACCTCAATTTTTGAGACATTTTTGACATTGTTATGACATTTTTGACATGATCCCGCGGTATGACGTTTTTTTGACATTTTTTACCTTTTTGTGACATTTTTGACATGATTCCGCGGTATGACGTTTTTGTGACATTTTTGACCTTTTTGCGACATTTTTGACCTCATTCCACGGTATGAAATATTTGTGACATTTTTGACCCCATCCCGCGGTATGAAATTTTTGTGACATTTGTGACCTCATCAGGCGGTATGACATTTTTGTGACATTTTTGACATATATGTGACCTTTTTGAACTCATACCGAGGTATGACATCTTTGTGACATTTTTGACATCATTCCGCGGCATGACGTTTTTGAGACATTTTTGACCTTTTTGTGACATTTTTGACATCATTCCGCAGTATGACGTTTTTGTCACATTTTTGACCTGATCCCACGGTATGACGTTTTTGTGACATTTTTCACCTCATCCCGCGGTATGACGTTTTTGTCACATTTTTGACATCATCCCGCGGTATGACGTTTTTGTGACATTTTTGACCTCATGCCGCATTTATGACGTTTTTGTGACATTTTTGACCTGATCCCACGGTATGACGTTTTTGTGACATTTTTGACCTGATCCCACGGTATGACGTTTTTGTGACATTTTTGACCTCATACCGCGGTATGACGTTTTTGTGACATTTTTGACCTCATACCGTGGTATGACGTTTTTGTGACATTTTTGAAATTTTTGTGACATTTTAGACCTCATACTGCGGTATTACGTTTTTGTGACATTTTTGACTTAATCCCGCGGTATAACGTTTTTGTGACATTTTTGACCTAATACCGCGGTATAAAGTTTTTGTGACATTTTTGACCTTTTTCTGACATTGTTGACCTCATACCGCGGAATGAAATTTTCATGACATTTTTGACATCATCCCGCGGTATGACGTTTTTGTGACATTTTTGACCTACTACCGCGGTATGACGTTTTTGTGACATTTTTCACCTTTTTGTGACATTTTTGACCTCATACCGCGGTATAACGGTTTTATGACAATTTTTGACCTCTTTGTGACATTTTTGACCTCATACGACGGTATGACGTTTTTGTGACATCTTCGACCTTTTTGTGACATTTTTGACCTAATACCAAGGTATGACGTTTTTGTGAAATCTTTGACGTTTTTGTGACATTTTTGACCTCATACCATGGCATGACGTTTTTGTGAAATTTTTGACCTTTTTGTGACGTTTTTGAACTCATCACGCGGTATGACGTTTTTGTGACATTTTTGACCTCATACCGCGGTCTGACTTTTATGTGACATTTTTGACCTTTTTCTGACATTTTTGACCTTTTTGTGACGTTTTTGACATGATTCCGCTATGACGTTTTTGTGACATTTTTGACCTCATACCGCGGTATGACGTTTTTGTGACATTTTTGACCTTTTTGTGACATTTTTGACATTATTCTGCGGTATGACGTTTTTGTGACATTTTCGACCTCATACCGTGGTAAAACGTTTTTGTGAAATTTCTGACCTCATCCTGCGGTATGACTTTCTTCTGAGATTTTTGACCTCAATTTTTGAGACATTTTTGACATTTTTATGACATTTTTGACATGATCCCGCGGTATGACGTTTTTGTGACATTTTTAACCTTTTTGTGACATTTTTGACATGATTCCGCGGTATGACGTTTTTGTGACATTTTTGACCTCATACCGCGGTATGACGTTTTTGTGACATTTTTGAAATTTTTCTGACATTTTAGACCTCATACTGGGTTATTACGTTTTTGTGACATTTTTGACTAAATCCCGCGGTATAACGTTTTTGTGACATTTTTGACCTACTACCGCGGTATGACGTTTTTGTGACATTTTTTACCTTTTTGTGACATTTTTGACCTCATACCGCGGTATAACGGTTTTATGAAATTTTTGACCTCTTTGTGACATTTTTGACCTCATACGACGGAATGACGTTTTTGTGACATCTTCGACCTTTTTGTGACATTTTTGACCTCATGCCGCGGTATGACGTTTTTGTGACATTTTTGACTCCATACCACGGTATGACAATTTTGTGAAATTTTTGACCTTTTTGTGACGTTTTTGACCTCATCCCGCGGTATGACGTTTTTGTGACATTTTTGACCTCACACCGCGGTATGACTTTTATGTGACATTTTTGACCTTTTTGTGACATTTTTGACCTTTTTGTGACGTTTTTGACATCATTCCGCGGTATGACGTTTTTGTGACATTTCTGACCTCATACCGCGGTTTGACGTTTTTGTGACATTTTTGACCTTTTTGTGACATTTTTGACATGATTCTGCTTTATGACGTTTTTGTGACATTTTTGACCTCATACCGCGGTATAACGTTTTTGTGAAATTTCTGACCTCATCCTGCGGTATGACTTTTTTCTGAGATTTCTGACCTCAATTTTTGAGACATTTTTGACATTGTTATGACATTTTTGACATGATCCCGCGGTATGACGTTTTTGTGACTTTTTGCCTTTTTGTGACATTTTTGACATGATTCCGCGGTATGACGTTTTTGTGACATTTTTGACCTTTTTGTGACATTTTTGACCTCATACGACGGTATGACGTTTTTGTGACATTTGACCATTTTGTGACATTTTTGACCTCATACCACGGTATGAAAAATTTGTGACATTTTCGACCCCATCCCGCGGTATGAAATTTTTGTGACATTTGTGACCTCATCAGGCTGTATGACATTTTTGTGACATTTTTGACATATATGTGTCCTTTTTGAACTCATACCGAGGTATGACATCTTTGTGACATTTTTGACATCATTCCGCGGCATGACGTTTTTGAGACATTTTTGACCTTTTTGTGACATTTTTGACATCATTCCGCGGTATGACGTTTTTGTCACATTTTTGACCTGATCCCACGGTATGACGTTTTTGTGACATTTTTCACCTCATCCCGCGGTATGACGTTTTTGTCACATTTTTGACATCATCCCGCGGTATGACGTTTTTGTGACATTTTTGACCTCATGCCGCATTCATGACGTTTTTGTGACATTTTTGACATGATCCCACGGTATGACGTTTTTGTGACATTTTTGACCTGATCCCACGGTATGACGTTTTTGTGACATTTTTGACCTCATACCGCGGTATGACGTTTTTGTGACATTTTTGAAATTTTTGTGACATTTTAGACCTCATACTGCGGTATTACGTTTTTCTGACATTTTTGACTTAATCCCGCGGTATAACGTTTTTTGGACATTTTTGACCTAATACCGCGGTATAAAGTTTTTGTGACATTTTTGACCTTTTTCTGACATTGTTGACCTCATACCGCGGAATGAAATTTTTATGACATTTTTGACATCATCCCGCGGTATGACGTTTTTGTGACATTTTTGACCTACTACCGCGGTATGACGTTTTTGTGACATTTTTCACCTTTTTGTGACATTTTTGACCTCATACCGCGGTATGACTTTTATGTGACATTTTTGACCTTTTTGTGACATTTTTGACCTTTTTGTGACGTTTTTGACATCATTCCGCGGCATGACGTTTTTGAGACATTTTTGACCTTTTTGTGACATTTTTGACATCATTCCGCGGTATGACGTTTTTGTCACATTTTTGACCTGATCCCACGGTATGACGTTTTTGTGACATTTTTCCACCTCATCCCGCGGTATGACGTTTTTGTCACATTTTTGACATCATCCCGCGGTATGACGTTTTTGTGACATTTTTGACCTCATGCCGCATTTATGACGTTTTTGTGACATTTTTGACATGATCCCACGGTATGACGTTTTTGTGACATTTTTGACCTGATCCCACGGTATGACGTTTTTGTGACATTTTTGACCTCATACCGCGGTATGACGTTTTTGTGACATTTTTGAAATTTTTGTGACATTTTAGACCTCATACTGCGGTATTACGTTTTTCTGACATTTTTGACTTAATCCCACGGTATAACGTTTTTGTGACATTTTTGACCTAATACCGCGGTATAAAGTTTTTGTGACATTTTTGACCTTTTTCTGACATTGTTGACCTCATACCGCGGAATGAAATTTTTATGACATTTTTGACATCATCCCGCGGTATGACGTTTTTGTGACATTTTTGACCTACTACCGCGGTATGACGTTTTTGTGACATTTTTCACCTTTTTGTGACATTTTTGACCTCATACCGCGGTATAACGGTTTTATGACATTTTTGACCTCTTTGTGACATTTTTGACCTCATACGACGGTATGACGTTTTTGTGACATCTTCGACCTTTTTGTGACATTTTTGACCTAATACCAAGGTATGACGTTTTTGTGAAATCTTTGACGTTTTTGTGACATTTTTGACCTCATACCATGGCATGACGTTTTTGTGAAATTTTTGACCTTTTTGTGACGTTTTTGAACTCATCACGCGGTATGACGTTTTTGTGACATTTTTGACCTCATACCGCGGTCTGACGTTTATGTGACATTTTTGACCTTTTTGTGACATTTTTGACCTTTTTGTGACGTTTTTGACATGATTCCGCTATGACGTTTTTGTGACATTTTTGACCTCATACCGCGGTATGACGTTTTTGTGACATTTTTGACCTTTTTGTGACATTTTTGACATGATTCTGCGGTATGACGTTTTTGTGACATTTTCGACCTCATACCGCGGTAAAACGTTTTTGTGAAATTTCTGACCTCATCCTGCGGTATGACTTTCTTCTGAGATTTTTGACCTCAATTTTTGAGACATTTTTGACATTTTTATGACATTTTTGACATGATCCCGCGGTATGACGTTTTTGTGACATTTTTAACCTTTTTGTGACATTTTTGACATGATTCCGCGGTATGACGTTTTTGTGACATTTTTGACCTCATACCGTGGTATGACGTTTTTGTGACATTTTTGAAATTTTTCTGACATTTTAGACCTCATACTGCGTTATTACGTTTTTGTGACATTTTTGACTTAATCCCGCGGTATAACGTTTTTGTGACATTTTTGACCTACTACCGCGGTATGACGTTTTTGTGACATTTTTTACCTTTTTGTGACATTTTTGACCTCATACCGCGGTATAACGGTTTTATGAAATTTTTGACCTCTTTGTGACATTTTTGACCTCATACGACGGAATGACGTTTTTGTGACATCTTCGACCTTTTTGTGACATTTTTGACCTCATGCCGCGGTATGACGTTTTTGTGACATTTTTGACTCCATACCACGGTATGACATTTTTGTGACATTTTTGAACTCATACCATGGCATGACGTTTTTGTGAAATTTTTGACCTTTTTGTGACTTTTTTGACCTCATCCCGCGGTATGACGTTTTTGTGACATTTTTGACCTCATACCGCGGTATGACTTTTATGTGACATTTTTGACCTTTTTGTGACATTTTTGACCTTTTTGTGACGTTTTTGACATGATTCCGCGGTATGACGTTCTTGTGACATTTTTGACCTCATACCGCAGTATGACGTTTTTGTGACATTTTTGACCTTTTTGTGACATTTTTGACATGATTCTGCTTTATGACGTTTTTGTGACATTTTTGACCTAATACCGCGGTATAACGTTTTTGTGAAATTTCTGACCTCATCCTGCGGTATGACTTTTTTCTGAGATTTCTGACCTCAATTTTTGAGACATTTTTGACATTGTTATGACATTTTTGACATGATCCCGCGGTATGACGTTTTTGTGACTTTTTTACCTTTTTGTGACATTTTTGACATGATTCCGCGGTATGACGTTTTTGTGACATTTTTGACCTTTTGTGACATTTTGACCTCATACGACGGTATGACGTTTTTGTGACATTTGACCATTTTGTGACATTTTTGACCTCATACCACTGTATGAATATCAGAGACACCCCATCCCATGCGGTATGAAATTTTTGTGACATTTGTGACCTCATCAGGCTGTATGACATTTTCTTTGTGACATTTTGACATATATGTGACATTTTTGAACTCATACCGAGGTATGACATCTTTGTGACATCTTTGACATCATTCCGCGGCATGACGTTTTTGAGACATTTTTGACCTTTTTGTGACATCTTCGACCTTTTTGTGACATTTTTGACCTCATGCCGCGGTATGACGTTTTTGTGACATTTTTGACTCCATACCACGGTATGACAATTTTGTGAACTTTTTGACCTTTTTGTGACGTTTTTGACCTCATCCCGCGGTATGACGTTTTTGTGACATTTTTGACCTCACACCGCGGTATGACTTTTATGTGACATTTTTGACCTTTTTGTGACATTTTTGACCTTTTTGTGACGTTTTTGACATCATTCCGCGGTATGACGTTTTTGTGACATTTCTGACCTCATACCGCGGTATGACGTTTTTGTGACATTTTTGACCTTTTTGTGACATTTTTGACATGATTCTGCTTTATGACGTTTTTGTGACATTTTTGACCTCATACCGCGGTATAACGTTTTTGTGAAATTTCTGACCTCATCCTGCGGTATGACTTTTTTCTGAGATTTCTGACCTCAATTTTTGAGACATTTTTGACATTGTTATGACATTTTTGACATGATCCCGCGGTATGACGTTTTTGTGACTTTTTGCCTTTTTGTGACATTTTTGACATGATTCCGCGGTGTGACGTTTTTGTGACATTTTTGACCTTTTTGTGACATTTTTGACCTCATACGACGGTATGACGTTTTTGTGACATTTGACCATTTTGTGACATTTTTGACCTCATACCACGGTATGAAATATTTGTGACATTTTCGACCTCATTCCGCGGCATGACGTTTTTGAGACATTTTTGACCTTTTTGTGACATTTTTGACATCATTCCGCGGTATGACGTTTTTGTCACATTTTTGACCTGATCCCACGGTATGACGTTTTTGTGACATTTTTCACCTCATCCCGCGGTATGAATTTTTTGTCACATTTTTGACATCATCCCGCGGTATGACGTTTTTGTGACATTTTTGACCTCATGCCGCATTTATGACGTTTTTGTGACATTTTTGACCTGATCCCACGGTATGACGTTTTTGTGACATTTTTGACCTGATCCCACGGTATGACGTTTTTGTGACATTTTTGACCTCATACCGCGGTATGACGTTTTTGTGACATTTTTGACCTCATACCGTGGTATGACGTTTTTGTGACATTTTTGAAATTTTTGTGACATTTTAGACCTCATACTGCGGTATTACGTTTTTCTGACATTTTTGACTTAATCCCGCGGTATAACGTTTTTGTGACATTTTTGACCTAATACCGCGGTATAAAGTTTTTGTGACATTTTTGACCTTTTTCTGACATTGTTGACCTCATACCGCGGAATGAAATTTTTATGACATTTTTGACATCATCCCGCGGTATGACGTTTTTGTGACATTTTTGACCTACTACCGCGGTATGACGTTTTTGTGACATTTTTCACCTTTTTGTGACATTTTTGACCTCATACCGCGGTATAACGGTTTTATGACATTTTTGACCTCTTTGTGACATTTTTGACCTCATACGACGGTATGACGTTTTTGTGACATCTTCGACCTTTTTGTGACATTTTTGACCTAATACCAAGGTATGACGTTTTTGTGAAATCTTTGACGTTTTTGTGACATTTTTGACCTCATACCATGGCATGACGTTTTTGTGAAATTTTTGACCTTTTTGTGACGTTTTTGAACTCATCACGCGGTATGACGTTTTTGTGACATTTTTGACCTCATACCGCGGTCTGACGTTTATGTGACATTTTTGACCTTTTTCTGACATTTTTGACCTTTTTGTGACGTTTTTGACATGATTCCGCTATGACATTTTTATGACATTTTTGACCTCATACCGCGGTATGACGTTTTTGTGACATTTTTGACCTTTTTGTGACATTTTTGACATGATTCTGCGGTATGACGTTTTTGTGACATTTTCGACCTCATACCGCGGTAAAACGTTTTTGTGAAATTTCTGACCTCATCCTGCGGTATGACTTTCTTCTGAGATTTTTGACCTCAATTTTTGAGACATTTTTGACATTTTTATGACATTTTTGACATGATCCCGCGGTATGACGATTTTGTGACATTTTTAACCTTTTTGTGACATTTTTGACATGATTCCGCGGTATGACGTTTTTGTGACATTTTTGACCTCATACCGTGGTATGACGTTTTTGTGACATTTTTGAAATTTTTCTGACATTTTAGACCTCATACTGCGTTATTACGTTTTTGTGACATTTTTGACTTAATCCCGCGGTATAACGTTTTTGTGACATTTTTGACCTACTACCGCGGTATGACGTTTTTGTGACATTTTTTACCTTTTTGTGACATTTTTGACCTCATACCGCGGTATAACGGTTTTATGAAATTTTTGACCTCTTTGTGACATTTTTGACCTCATACGACGGAATGACGTTTTTGTGACATCTTCGACCTTTTTGTGACATTTTTGACCTCATGCCGCGGTATGACGTTTTTGTGACATTTTTGACTCCATACCACGGTATGACATTTTTGTGACATTTTTGAACTCATACCATGGCATGACGTTTTTGTGAAATTTTTGACCTTTTTGTGACGGTTTTGACCTCATCCCGCGGTATGACGTTTTTGTGACATTTTTGACCTCACACCGCGGTATGACTTTTATGTGACATTTTTGACCTTTTTGTGACATTTTTGACCTTTTTGTGACGTTTTTGACATGATTCCGCGGTATGACGTTTTTGTGACATTTTTGACCTCATACCGCAGTATGACGTTTTTGTGACATTTTTGACCTTTTTGTGACATTTTTGACATGATTCTGCTTTATGACGTTTTTGTGACATTTTTGACCTAATACCGCGGTATAACGTTTTTGTGAAATTTCTGACCTCATCCTGCGGTATGACTTTTTTCTGAGATTTCTGACCTCAATTTTTGAGACATTTTTGACATTGTTATGACATTTTTGACATGATCCCGCGGTATGACGTTTTTGTGACTTTTTACCTTTTTGTGACATTTTTGACATGATTCCGCGGTATGACGTTTTTGTGACATTTTTGACCTTTTTGTGACATTTTTGACCTCATACGACGGTATGACGTTTTTGTGACATTTGACCATTTTGTGACATTTTTGACCTCATACCACGGTATGAAATATTTGTGACATTTTCGACCCCATCCCGCGGTATGAAATTTTTGTGACATTTGTGACCTCATCAGGCTGTATGACATTTTTGTGACATTTTTGACATATATGTGACCTTTTTGAACTCATACCGAGGTATGACATCTTTGTGACATTTTTGACATCATTCCGCGGCATGACGTTTTTGAGACATTTTTGACCTTTTTGTGACATTTTTGAAATCATTCCGCGGTATGACGTTTTTGTCACATTTTTGACCTGATCCCACGGTATGACGTTTTTGTGACATTTTTCACCTCATCCCGCGGTATGACGTTTTTGTCACATTTTTGACATCATCCCGCGGTATGACGTTTTTGTGACATTTTTGACCTCATACTGTGGTATTACGTTTTTGTGACATTTTTTACTTAATCCCGCGGTATAACGTTTTTGTGACATTTTTGACCTAATACCGCGGTATAAAGTTTTTGTGACATTTTTGACCTTTTTCTGACATTGTTGACCTCATACCGCGGAATGAAATTTTTATGACATTTTTGACATCATCCCGCGGTATGACGTTTTTGTGACATTTTTGACCTACTACCGCGGTATGACGTTTTTGTGACATTTTTCACCTTTTTGTGACATTTTTGACCTCATACCGCGGTATAACGGTTTTATGAAATTTTTGACCTCTTTGTGACATTTTTGACCTCATACGACGGTATGACGTTTTTGTGACATCTTCGACCTTTTTGTGACATTTTTGACCTCATGCCGCGGTATGACGTTTTTGTGACATTTTTGACTCCATACCATGGCATGACGTTTTTGTGACGACCTTTTTTGACATTTTTGACCTCATCCCGCGGTATGACGTTTTTGTGACATTTTTGACCTCACACCGCGGTATGACTTTTATGTGACATTTTTGACCTTTTTGTGACATTTTTGACCTTTTTGTGACGTTTTTGACATGATTCCGCGGTATGACGTTTTTGTGACATTTTTGACCTCATACCGCGGTATGAGATTTTTGTGACATTCTTGCCCTCATCAAGCGGTATGATGTTTTCGTGACAATTTTGACATTTTTGTGACATTTTTGACCTCATCAGACGGCATGACGTTTTTATGACATTTTTGACCTCATTCATCGGTATGAAATTTTTGTGACATTTTTGACCTCATCAGGCGGTATGACGTTTTTGTGACATTTTTGACACTTTTGTGACATTTTTGACCTCATCCTGCGGTATGAAATTTTTGTGACATGTTTGACCTCATCCGGCGGTATGAAATATTTTTGACATTTTTGACATCATTCCGCGCCATGACTTTTTTGTGTAATTTTTGACATCATTCCGCGGTATGACGTTTTTGTGACATTTTTGAACTCATCCCGCGATATGACGTTTTTGTGACATTTTTGTCCTCACACCGCGGTATGACTTTTATGTGACATTTTTGACCTTTTTGTGACATTTTTGACCTTTTTGTGACCTTTTTGACATGATTCCGCGGTATGACGTTTTTGTGACATTTTTGACCTCATACCGCGGTATGAGATTTTTGTGACATTCTTGACCTCATCAGGCGGTATGACGTTTTTGTGACATTTTTGACACTTTTGTGACATTTTTGACCTCATCCTGCGGTATGAAATTTTTGTGACATGTTTGACCTCATCCGGCGGTATGAAATTTTTTTGACATTTTTGACCTACTACCGCGGTTTGACGTTTTTGTGACATTTTTCACCTTTTTGTGACATTTTTGACCTCATACGACGGTATGACGTTTTTGTGACATCTTCGACCTTTTTGTGACATTTTTGACCTCATGCCGCGGTATGACGTTTTTGTGACATTTTTTACTCCATACCACGGTATGACATTTTTGTGACATTTTTGAATTCATACCATGGCATGACGTTTTTGTGAAATTTTTGACCTTTTTGTGACATTTTTGACCTCATCCCGCGGTATGACGTTTTTGTGACATTTTTGACTTCACACCGCGGTATGACTTTTATGTGACATTTTTGACCTTTTTGTGACATTTTTGACCTTTTTGTGACATTTTTGACATGATTCCGCGGTATGACGTTTTTGTGACATTTTTGACCTCATACCGCGGTATGAGATTTTTGTGACATTCTTGCCCTCATCAAGCGGTATGATGTTTTCGTGACAATTTTGACATTTTTGTGACATTTTTGACCTCATCAGATGGCATGACGTTTTTATGACATTTTTGACCTCATTCATCGGTATGAAATTTTTGTGACATTTTTGACCTCATCAGGCGGTATGACGTTTTTGTGACATTTTTGACACTTTTGTGACATTTTTGACCTCATCCTGCGGTATGAAATTTTTGCGACATGTTTGACCTCATCCGGCGGTATGAAATTTTTTTGACATTTTTGACCTACTACCGCGGTATGACGTTTTTGTGACATTTTTCACCTTTTTGTGACATTTTTGACCTCATACCGCGGTATAACGGTTTTATGACATTTTTGACCTCTTTGTGACATTTTTGACCTCATACGACGGTATGACGTTTTTGTGACATCTTTGACCTTTTTGTGACATTTTTGACCTAATACCAAGGTTTGACGTTTTTGTGAAATCTTTGACGTTTTTGTGACATTTTTGACCTCATACCACGGTATGACATTTTTGTGACATTTTTGAACTCATACCATGGCATGACGTTTTTGTGAAATTTTTGACCTTTTTGTGACGTTTTTGAACTCATCACGCGGTATGACGTTTTTGTGACATTTTTGACCTCATACCGCGGTCTGACTTTTATGTGACATATTTGACCTTTTTGTGACATTTTTGACCTTTTTGTGACGTTTTTGACATGATTCCGCTATGACGTTTTTGTGACATTTTTGACCTCATACCGCGGTATGACGTTTTTGTGACATTTTTGACCTTTTTGTGACATTTTTGACATGATTCTGCGGTATGACGTTTTTGTGACATTTTTGACCTCATACCGCGGTAAAACGTTTTTGTGAAATTTCTGACCTCATCCTGCGGTATGACTTTCTTCTGAGATTTTTGACCTCAATTTTTGAGACATTTTTGACATTTTTATGACATTTTTGACATGATCCCGCGGTATGACGTTTTTGTGACATTTTTAACCTTTTTGTGACATTTTTGACATGATTCCGCGGTATGACGTTTTTGTGACATTTTTGACCTCATACCGTGGTATGACGTTTTTGTGACATTATTGAAATTTTTCTGACATTTTAGACCTCATACTGCGTTATTACGTTTTTGTGACATTTTTGACTTAATCCCGCGGTATAACGTTTTTGTGACATTTTTGACCTACTACCGCGGTATGACGTTTTTGTGACATTTTTTACCTTTTTGTGACATTTTTGACCTCATACCGCGGTATAACGGTTTTATGAAATTTTTGACCTCTTTGTGACATTTTTGACCTCATACGACGGTATGACGTTTTTGTGACATCTTCGACCTTTTTGTGACATTTTTGACCTCATGCCGCGGTATGACGTTTTTGTGACATTTTTGACTCCATACCACGGTATGACATTTTTGTGACATTTTTGAACTCATACCATGGCATGACGTTTTTGTGAAATTTTTGACCTTTTTGTGACGTTTTTGACCTCATCCCGCGGTATGACGTTTTTGTGACATTTTTGACCTCACACCGCGGTATGACTTTTATGTGACATTTTTGACCTTTTTGTGACATTTTTGACCTTTTTGTGACATTTTTGACATGATTCCGCGGTATGACGTTTTTGTGACATTTTTGACCTCATACCGCGGTATGAGATTTTTGTGACATTCTTGCCCTCATCAAGCTGTATGATGTTTTCGTGACAATTTTGACATTTTTGTGACATTTTTGACCTCATCAGACGGCATGACGTTTTTATGACATTTTTGACCTCATTCATCGGTATGAAATTTTTGTGACATTTTTGACCTCATCAGGCGGTATGACGTTTTTGTGACATTTTTGACACTTTTGTGACATTTTTGACCTCATCCTGCGGTATGAAATTTTTGTGACATGTTTGACCTCATCCGGCGGTATGAAATTTTTTTGACATTTTTGACATCATTCCGCGCCATGACTTTTTTGTGACATTTTTAAACTCATCCCGCGATATGACGTTTTTGTGACATTTTTGACCTCATCCCGCGATATGACGTTTTTGTGACATTTTTGACATCATTCCGCAGCATGACATTTTTGTGACATTTTTGACCTGATCCGGCGGTATGAAATTTTTGTGACAGTCTTGCCCTCATCAAGCGGTATGATGTTTTCGTGACAATTTTGACATTTTTGTGACATTTTTGAACTCATAACATGGTATGACGTTTTTGTGAAATCTTTGACCTTGTTGTGACGTTTTTGACCTCATCCCGCGGTATGACGTTTTTGTGACATTTTTGACCTCATACCGCGGTATGACGTTTTTGTGACTTTTTACCTTTTTGTGACATTTTTGACATGATTCCGCGGTATGACGTTTTTGTGACATTTTTGACCTCATACTGCGGTATTACGTTTTTGTGACATTTTTTATTTAATCCCGCGGTATAACGTTTTTGTGACATTTTTGACCTAATACCGCGGTATAAAGTTTTTGTGACATTTTTGACCTTTTTCTGACATTGTTGACCTCATACCGCGGAATGAAATTTTTATGACATTTTTGACATCATCCCGCGGTATGACGTTTTTGTGACATTTTTGACCTACTACCGCGGTATGACGTTTTTGTGACATTTTTCACCTTTTTGTGACATTTTTGACCTCATACCGCGGTATAACGGTTTTATGACATTTTTGACCTCTTTGTGACATTTTTGACCTCATACGACGGTATGACGTTTTTGTGACATCTTCGACCTTTTTGTGACATTTTTGACCTAATACCAAGGTATGACGTTTTTGTGAAATCTTTGACGTTTTTGTGACATTTTTGACCTCATACCACGGTATGACATTTTTGTGACATTTTTGAACTCATACCATGGCATGACGTTTTTGTGAAATTTTTGACCTTTTTGTGACGTTTTTGAACTCATCACGGGGTATGACGTTTTTGTGACATTTTTGACCTCATACCGCGGTCTGACTTTTATGTGACATTTTTGACCTTTTTCTGACATTTTTGACCTTTTTCTGACATTTTTGACATGATTCTGCGGTATGACGTTTTTGTGACATTTTTGACCTCATACCGCGGTAAAACGTTTTTGTGAAATTTCTGACCTCATCCTGCGGTATGACTTTTTTCTGAGATTTCTGACCTCAATTTTTGAGACATTTTTGACATTGTTATGACATTTTTGACCTGATCCCGCGGTATGACGTTTTTGTGACTTTTTACCTTTTTGTGACATTTTTGACATGATTCCGCGGTATGACGTTTTTGTGACATTTTTGACCTTTTTGTGACATTTTTGACCTCATACGACGGTATGACGTTTTTGTGACATTTGACCATTTTGTGACATTTTTGACCTCATACCACGGTATGAAATATTTGTGACATTTTCGACCCCATCCCGCGGTATGAAATTTTTGTGACATTTGTGACCTCATCAGGCTGTATGACATTTTTGTGACATTTTTGACATATATGTGACCTTTTTGAACTCATACCGAGGTATGACATTTTTGTGACATTTTTGACATCATTCCGCGGCATGACGTTTTTGAGACATTTTTGACCTTTTTGTGAAATTTTTGACATCATTCCGCGGTATGACGTTTTTGTCACATTTTTGACCTGATCCCACGGTATGACGTTTTTGTGACATTTTTCACCTCATCCCGCGATATGACGTTTTTGTCACATTTTTGACATCATCCCGCGGTATGACGTTTTTGTGACATTTTTGACCTCATACTGCGGTATTACGTTTTTGTGACATTTTTTACTTTATCCCGCGGTATAACGTTTTTGTGACATTTTTGACCTAATACCGCGGTATAAAGTTTTTGTGACATTTTTGACCTTTTTCTGACATTGTTGACCTCATACCGCGGAATGAAATTTTCATGACATTTTTGACATCATCCCGCGGTATGACGTTTTTGTGACATTTTTGACCTACTACCGCGGTATGACGTTTTTGTGACATTTTTCACCTTTTTGTGACATTTTTGACCTCATACCGCGGTATAACGGTTTTATGACATTTTTGACCTCTTTGTGACATTTTTGACCTCATACGACGGTATGACGTTTTTGTGACATCTTCGACCTTTTTGTGACATTTTTGACCTAATACCAAGGTATGACGTTTTTGTGAAATCTTTGACGTTTTTGTGACATGTTTGACCTCATTCCACGGTATGACATTTTTGTGACATTTTTGAACTCATACCATGGCATGACGTTTTTGTGAAATTTTTGACCTTTTTGTGACGTTTTTGAACTCATCACGCGGTATGACGTTTTTGTGACATTTTTGACCTCATACCGCGGTCTGACTTTTATGTGACATTTTTGACCTTTTTCTGACATTTTTGACCTTTTTGTGACGTTTTTGACATGATTCCGCTATGACGTTTTTGTGACATTTTTGACCTCATACCGCGGTATGACGTTTTTATGACATTTTTGACCTTTTTGTGACTTTTTTGACATGATTCCGCGGTATGACGTTTTTGTGACATTTTTAACCTTTTTGTGACATTTTTGACATGATTCCGCGGTATGACGTTTTTGTGACATTTTTGACCTCATGCCGTGGTATGACGTTTTTGTGACATTTTTGAAATTTTTCTGAAATTTTAGACCTCATACTGCGTTATTACGTTTTTGTGACATTTTTGACCCAATCCCGCGGTATAACGTTTTTGTGACATTTTTGACCTACTACCGCGGTATGACATTTTTGTGACATTTTTTACCTTTTTGTGACATTTTTGACCTCTTACCGCGGAATAACGGTTTTATGAAATTTTTGACCTCTTTGTGACATTTTTGACCTCATACGACGGTATGACGTTTTTGTGACATCTTCGACCTTTTTGTGACATTTTTGACCTCATGCCGCGGTATGACGTTTTTGTGACATTTTTGAACTCATACCATGGCATGACGTTTTTGTGAAATTTTTGACCTTTTTGTGACATTTTTGACCTCATCCCGCGGTATGACGTTTTTTTGACATTTTTGACCTCACACCGCGGTATGACTTTTATGTGACATTTTTGACCTTTTTGTGACATTTTTGACCTTTTTGTGACGTTTTTGACATGATTCCGCGGTATGACGTTTTTGTGACATTTTTGACCTCATACCGCGGTATGACGTTTTTGTGACATTTTTGACCTTTTTGTGACATTTTTGACATGATTCTGCTTTATGACGTTTTTGTGACATTTGACCATTTTGTGACATTTTTGACCTCATACCACGGTATGAAATATTTGTGACATTTTCGACCCCATCCCGCGGTATGAAAGTTTTGTGACATTTGTGACCTCATCAGGCTGTATGACATTTTTGTGACATTTTTGACATATATGTGACCTTTTTGAACTCATACCGAGGTATGACATCTTTGTGACATTTTTGACATCATTCCGCGGCATGACGTTTTTGAGACATTTTTGACCTTTTTGTGACATTTTTGACATCATTCCGCGGTATGACGTTTTTGTGACATTTTTGACCTGATCCCACGGTATGACGTTTTTGTGACATTTTAGACCTCATACTGCGGTATTACGTTTTTGTGACATTTTTGACTTAATCCCGCGGTATAACGTTTTTGTGACATTTTTGACCTAATACCGCGGTATAAAGTTTTTGTGACATTTTTGACCTTTTTCTGACATTGTTGACCTCATACCTCAGAATGAAATTTTATGACATTTTTGACATCATCCCGCGGTATGACGTTTTTGTGACATTTTTGACCTACTACCGCGGTATGACGTTTTTGTGACATTTTTCACCCTTTTGTGACATTTTTGACCTCATACCGCGGTATAACGGTTTTATGACATTTTTGACCTCTTTGTGACATTTTTGACCTCATACGACGGTATGACGTTTTTGTGACATCTTCGACCTTTTTGTGACATTTTTGACCTAATACCAAGGTATGACGTTTTTGTGAAATCTTTGACGTTTTTGTGACATTTTTGACCTCATACCACGGTATGACGTTTTTGTCACATTTTTGAACTCATACCATGGCATGACGTTTTTGTGAAATTTTTGACCTTTTTGTGACATTTTTGAACTCATCCCGCGGTATGACGTTTTTGTGACATTTTTGACCTCTTACCGCGGTCTGACGTTTATGTGACATTTTTGACCTTTTTCTGACATTTTTGACATTTTTGTGACGTTTTTGACATGATTCCGCTATGACGTTTTTGTGACATTTTTGACCTCATACCGCGGTATGACGTTTTTGTGACATTTTTGACCTAATACCGCGGTATAAAGTTTTTGTGACATTTTTGACCTTTTTCTGACATTGTTGCCCTCATACCGCGGAATGAAATTTTTATGACATTTTTGACATCATCCCGCGGTATGACGTTTTTGTGACATTTTTGACCTACTACCGCGGTATGACGTTTTTGTGACATTTTTCACCTTTTTGTGACATTTTTGACCTCATCCCGCGGTATATCGGTTTTATGACATTTTTGACCTCTTTGTGACATTTTTGACCTCATACGACGGTATGACGTTTTTGTGACATCTTCGACCTTTTTGTGACATTTTTGACCTAATACCAAGGTATGACGTTTTTGTGAAATCTTTGACGTTTTTGTGACATGTTTGACCTCATTCCACGGTATGACATTTTTGTGACATTTTTGAACTCATACCATGGCATGACGTTTTTGTGAAATTTTTGACCTTTTTGTGACGTTTTTGAACTCATCACGCGGTATGACGTTTTTGTGACATTTTTGACCTCATTCCGCGGTCTGACTTTTATGTGACATTTTTGACCTTTTTCTGACATTTTTGACCTTTTTGTGACGTTTTTGACATGATTCCGCTATGACGTTTTTGTGACATTTTTGACATGATCCCGCGGTATGACGTTTTTGTGACATTTTTAACCTTTTTGTGACATTTTTGACATGATTCCGCGGTATGACGTTTTTGTGACATTTTTGACCTCATACCGTGGTATGACGTTTTTGTGACATTTTTGAAATTTTTCTGACATTTTAGACCTCATACTGCGTTATTACGTTTTTGTGACATTTTTGACTTAATCCCGCGGTATAACGTTTTTGTGACATTTTTGACCTATTACCGCGGTATGACTTTTTTGTGACATTTTTTTACCTTTTTGTGACATTTTTGACCTCATACCGCGGAATAACGGTTTTATGAAATTTTTGACCTCTTTGTGACATTTTTGACCTCATACGACGGTATGACGTTTTTGTGACATCTTCAACCTTTTTGTGACATTTTTGACCTCATGCCGCGGTATGACGTTTTTGTGACATTTTTGACTCCATACCACGGTATGACATTTTTGTGACATTTTTGAACTCATACCATGGCATGACGTTTTTGTGAAATTTTTGACCTTTTTGTGACGTTTTTGACCTCATCCCGCGGTATGATGTTTTTGTGACATTTTTGACCTCACACCGCGGTATGACTTTTATGTGACATTTTTGACCTTTTTGTGACATTTTTGACCTTTTTGTGACGTTTTTGACATGATTCCGCGGTATGACGTTTTTGTGACATTTTTGACCTCATACCGCGGTATGACGTTTTTGTGACATTTTTGACCTTTTTGTGACATTTTTGACATGATTCTGCTTTATGACGTTTTTGTGACATTTTTGACCTCATACCGCGGTATAACGTTTTTGTGAAATTTCTGACCTCATCCTGCGGAATGACTTTTTTCTGAGATTTCTGACCTCAATTTTTGAGACATTTTTGACATTGTTATGACATTTTTGACATGATCCCGCGGTATGACTTTTTTGTGAGTTTTTACCTTTTTGTGACATTTTTGACATGACTCCGCGGTATGACGTTTTTGTGACATTTTTGACCTTTTTGTGACATTTTTGACCTCATACGACGGTATGACGTTTTTGTGACATTTGACCATTTTGTGACATTTTTGACCTCATACCACGGTATGAAATATTTGTGACATTTTCGACCCCATCCCGCGGTATGAAATATTTGTGACATTTGTGACCTCATCAGGCTGTATGACATTTTTGTGACATTTTTGACATATATGTGACCTTTTTGAACTCATACCGAGGGATGACATCTTTGTGACATTTTTGACATCATTCCGCGGCATGACGTTTTTGAGACATTTTTGACTTTTTTGTGACATTTTTGACATCATTCCGCGGTATGACGTTTTTGTCACATTTTTGACCTGATCCCACGGTATGACGTTTTTGTGACATTTTTCACCTCATCCCGCGGTATGACGTTTTTGTCACATTTTTGACATCATCCCGCGGTATGACGTTTTTGTGACATTTTTGACCTCATGCCGCATTTATGACGTTTTTGTGATATTTTGGGCCTCATGCCGCGGTATGACGTTTTTGACACATTATTGGCCTTCTTATGACATTTTTGACGACATCCCGCGGTATAACGTTTTTGTGACATTTTTGACCTCATACCGCGGTATGACGTTTTTGTGACATTTTTGACCTCATCCCGATAGATGACGTTTTTGCGACATTTTTGATCTTTTTGTGCAAGTTTTGACATCATTCCGCGGTATGACGTTTTTGTGACATTTTTGACCTCATACCGCGGAATGACGTTTTTGTGACATTTTTGACCTCATCCCGCGATATCACGTTTTTGCGACATTTTTGACATTTTTGTACAAGTTTTGACATCATTCTGCGGTATGGCGTTTATGTGACATTTTTGACCTCATTCCGCGGTATGACGTTTTTGTGAAATTTTTGACCTCATCCCGCGGTATGACCTTTTTCTGAGATTCTTGACCTCATACCGCGGTATGAAATTTTTGTGAAATTTTTGACCTCATACCGCGGTATGACATTTTCGTGACATTTTTTTTTCGTGACATTTTTGACCTAATACCACGGTATGACGTTTTTGTGACATTTTTGACCTTTTTTGACGTTTTTGACCTCATGCCGCCGTATGACGTTTTTGTGACATTTTTGACCTCATACCACGGTATGACGTTTTTGTGACATTCTTGACCTCATACCATGGTATGACGTTTTTGTGAAATTTTTAATATCATTCCGCAGCATGACATTTTTGTGACATTTTTGACCTCATCCGGCGGTATGAGATTTTTGTGACATTCTTGCCCTCATCAAGCGGTACTATGTTTTCGTGACAATTTTCACATTTTTGTGACATTTTTGACCTCATCAGACGGCCTGACGTTTTTATGACATTTTTGACCTCATTCATCGGTATGAAATTTTTGTGACATTTTTGACCTCATCCCGCGATATGACGTTTTTGCGACATTTTTGACATTTTTGTACAAGTTTTGACATCATTCTGCGGTATGGCGTTTATGTGACATTTTTGACCTCATTCCGCGGTATGACATTTTTGTGAAATTTTTGACCTCATCCCGCGGTATGACCTTTTTCTGAGATTTTTGACCTCATACCGCGGTATGAAATTTTTGTGAAATTTTTGACCTCATACCGCGGTATGACATTTTCGTGACATTTTTTTTTCGTGACATTTTTGACCTAATACCACGGTATGACGTTTTTGTGACATTTTTGACCTTTTTTGACGTTTTTGACCTCATACCGCCGTATGACGTTTTTGTGACATTTTTGACCTCATACCACGGTATGACGTTTTTGTAACATTCTTGACCTCATACCATGGTATGACGTTTTTGTGACATTTTTGACCTCATACCGCGGAATGACGTTTTTGTGACATTTTTGACCTCATCCCGCGATATGACGTTTTTGCGACATTTTTGACATTTTTGTACAAGTTTTGACATCATTCTGCGGTATGGCGTTTATGTGACATTTTTGACCTCATTCCGCGGTTTGACATTTTTGTGAAATTTTTGACCTCATCCCGCGGTATGACCTTTTTCTGAGATTTTTGACCTCATACCGCGGTATGAAATTTTTGTGAAATTTTTGACCTCATACCGCGGTATGACATTTTCGTGACATTTTTTTTTCGTGACATTTTTGACCTAATACCACGGTATGACGTTTTTGTGACATTTTTGACCTTTTTTGACGTTTTTGACCTCATACCGCCGTATGACGTTTTTGTGACATTTTTGACCTCATACCACGGTATGACGTTTTTGTGACATTCTTGACCTCATACCATGGTATGACGTTTTTGTGAAATTTTTAATATCATTCCGCAGCATGACATTTTTGTGACATTTTTGACCTCATCCGGCGGTATGAGATTTTTGTGACATTCTTGCCCTCATCAAGCGGTACTATGTTTTCGTGACAATTTTCACATTTTTGTGACATTTTTGACCTCATCAGACGGCCTGACGTTTTTATGACATTTTTGACCTCATTCATCGGTATGAAATTTTTGTGACATTTTTGACCTCATCCCGCGATATGACGTTTTTGCGACATTTTTGACATTTTTGTACAAGTTTTGACATCATTCTGCGGTATGGCGTTTATGTGACATTTTTGACCTCATTCCGCGGTATGACATTTTTGTGAAATTTTTGACCTCATCCCGCGGTATGACCTTTTTCTGAGATTTTTGACCTCATACCGCGGTATGAAATTTTTGTGAAATTTTTGACCTCATACCGCGGTATGACATTTTCGTGACATTTTTTTTTCGTGACATTTTTGACCTAATACCACGGTATGACGTTTTTGTGACATTTTTGACCTTTTTTGACGTTTTTGACCTCATTCCGCCGTATGACGTTTTTGTGACATTTTTGACCTCATACCACGGTATGACGTTTTTGTGACATTCTTGACCTCATACCATGGTATGACGTTTTTGTGAAATTTTTAATATCATTCCGCAGCATGACATTTTTGTGACATTTTTGACCTCATCCGGCGGTATGAGATTTTTGTGACATTCTTGCCCTCATCAAGCGGTACTATGTTTTCGTGACAATTTTCACATTTTTGTGACATTTTTGACCTCATCAGACGGCCTGACGTTTTTATGACATTTTTGACCTCATTCATCGGTATGAAATTTTTGTGACATTTTTGACCTCATCAGGCGGTATGACGTTTTTGTGACATTTTTGACACTTTTGTGACATTTTTGACCTCATCCTGCGGTATGAAATTTTTGTGACATGTTTGACCTCATCCGGCGGTATGAAATTTTTTTGACATTTTTGACATCATTCCGCGCCATGACTTTTTTGTGAAATTTTTGACATCATTCCGCGGTATGACGTCTTTGTGACATTTTTGAACTCATCCCGCGATATGACGTTTTTGTGACATTTTTGACCTCATTCCGCGGTATGACGTTTTTGTGAAATTTTTGACATCATTCCGCAGCATGACATTTTTGTGACATTTTTGACCTCATCCGGCGGTATGAAGTTTTTGTGACATTCTTGGCCTCATCAAGCGGTATGATGTTTTCGTGACAATTTTGACATTTTTGTGACATTTTTTGAACTCATAACATGGTATGACGTTTTTGTGAAATCTTTGACCTTGTTGTGACGTTTTTGACCTCATCCCGCGGTATGACGTTTTTGTGACATTTTTGACCTCATACCGCGGTATGACGTTTATGTGACATTTTTGACCGTTTTTTTGACATTTTTGACATGATTCTTCGGTATGATGTTTTTGTTAAATTTCTGACCTCATCCCGCGGAATGAGTTTTTTCTGAGATTTTTGACCTCAATTTTTGAGACATTTTTGAACTTTTTATGACATTTTTGACATGATCCCGCGGTATGACGTTTTTGTGACATTTTTGACCTTTTTGTGACATTTTTGACATGATTCCGCGGTATGACGTTTTTTTGACATTTTTGACCTTTTTGTGACATTTTTGACCTCATATGACGGTATGACGTTTTTGTGACATTTGACCTTTCGTGACATTTTTGACCTCATACCACGGTATGAAATATTTGTGACATTTTTGACCTCATCAGGCGGTATGACATTTTTGTGACATTTTTGACATATTTGTGACCTTTTTGAACTCATACCGAGGTATGACATCTTTGTGACATTTTTGACATCATTCCGTGGCATGATGTTTTTGTGACATTTTTGACCTTTTTGTGACATTTTTGACATCATTCCGCGGAATGACGTTTTTGTCAAATTTTTGACCTGATCCCACGGTATGACGTTTTTGTGACATTTTTGACCTCATTCCGCGGTATGACGTTTTTGTGACATTTTTGACCTCATACCGTGGTATGACGTTTTTGTGACATTTTTGAAATTTTTGTGACATTTTAGACCTCATACTGCGGTATTACGTTTTTGTGACATTTTTGACTTAATCCCGCGGTTTAACGTTTTTGTGACATTTTTGACCTAATACCGCGGTATAAAGTTTTTGTGACATTTTTGACCTTTTTCTGACATTGTTGACCTCATACCGCGGTATGAAATTTTTATGACATTTTTGACATCATCCCATGACGTTTTTGTGACATTTTTGACCTACTACCGCGGTATGACGTTTTTGTGACATTTTTCACCTTTTTGTGACATTTTTGACCTCATACCGCGGTATAACGGTTTTATGACAATTTTGACCTCTTTGTGACATTTTTGACCTCATACCGCGGTATGACCTTTTTGTGACATTTTTGACCTAATACCAAGGTATGACGTTTTTGTGAAATCTTTGACGTTTTTGTGACATTTTTGACCTCATACCACGGTATGACATTTTTGTGACATTTTTGAACTCATACCATGGCATGGCGTTTTTGTGAAATTTTTGACCTTTTTGTGACGTTTTTGAACTCATCCCGCGGTATGACGTTTTTGTGACATTTTTGACCTCATACCGCGGTATGACTTGTATGTGACATTTTTGACCTTTTTGTGACATTTTTGACATGATTCTGCGGTATGACGTTTTTGTGACATTTTTGACCTCATACCACGGTATAGTGTTTTTGTGAAATTTCTGACCTCATCCTGCGGTATGACTTTTTTCTGAGATTTTTGACCTCAATTTTTGAGACATTTTTTACCTTTTTGTGACGTTTTTGACATGATTCCGCGGTATGACGTTTTTGTGACATTTTTGACCTTTTTGTGACATTTTTGACCTCATACGACGGTATGACGTTTTTGTGACATTTGACCATTTTGTGACATTTTTGACCTCATACCACGGTATGAAATATTTGTGACATTTTTGACCCCATCCCGCGGTATGACATTTTTGTGACATTTTTGACATTTTTGTGACATTTTTGAACTCATCAGGCGGTATGACGTTTTTGTCACATTTTTGACCTGATCCCACGGTATGACGTTTTTGTGACATTTTTGACCTCATCCCGCGGTATGACGTTTTTGTCACATTTTTTGACATCATCCCGCGGTATGACGTTTTTGTGACATTTTTGACCTCATACCGTGGTGTGACGTTTTTGAGACATTTTTGACCTTTTTGTTACATTTTTGACCTCATTCCGCGTCATCACGTTTTTGTGACATTTTTTACTTCATCCTGCGGCTTGACGTTTGTGTGACATTTTTGACCTCATACCGCGGTATAACGCCTTTGTGAAATTTTTAACCTTTTTGTGACATTTTTGACCTCATACCGCGGTATAATGTTTTTGTGAAATTTTTGACCTCATCCCGCGGTGTGACCTTTTTCTGAGATTTTTGACCTCATACCGTGGTATGAAATTTTTGTGACATTTTTGACCTCATACCGCGGTATGACGTTTTTGTGACATTTTTGACCTTTTTGTGACGTTTTTGACCTCATACCGCGGTGTGACGTTTTTGAGACATTTTTGACCTTTTTGTTACATTTTTGACCTCATACCGCGGAATAACGTTTCTGTGACATTTTTGACCTCATCCCGCGGTATGACCTTTTTCTGACATTTTTGACCTTCTGAAATTTTTGTGACATTTTTGACCTCATACCGCGGTATGACGTTTTTGAGACATTTTTGACCTTTTTGTGACATTTTTGACCTCATCTCGCGATATGACGTTTATGTGACATTTTTGACCTTTTTGTGACATTTTTGACATCATTCCGTGGCATGATGTTTTTGTGACATTTTTGACCTTTTTGTGACATTTTTGACATCATTCCGCGGAATGACGTTTTTGTCAAATTTTTGACCTGATCCCACGGTATGACGTTTTTGTGACATTTTTGACCTCATACCGCGGTATGACGTTTTTGTGACATTTTTGACCTCATACCGTGGTATGACGTTTTTGTGCGGTATGACGTTTTTGTGACATTTTTGAAATTTTTGTGACATTTTAGACCTCATACTGCGGTATTACGTTTTTGTGACATTTTTGACTTAATCCCGCGGTATAACGTTTTTGTGACATTTTTGACCTTTTTCTGACATTGTTGACCTCATACCGCGGTATGAAATTTTTGTGACATCTTCGACCTTTTTGTGACATTTTTGACCTCATACCAAGGTATGACGTTTTTGTGAAATCTTTGACCTTTTTGTGACATTTTTGACCTCATCTCGCGATATGACGTTTATGTGACATTTTTGACCTTTTTGTGACATTTTTGACATCGTTCCGCAGTCTGACGTTTATGTGACATTTTTGACCTCATACCGCGGTTTGACCTTTTTGTCACATTTTTGACCTCATACCGCCGTATAACGTTTTTGTGAAATTTTTGACCTCATCCCGCGGTATGAACTTTTTCTGACATTTTTTACCTCCTGAAATTTTTGTGACATTTTTGACCTCATCTCGCGATATGACGTTTATGTGACATTTTTGACCTCATCCCGCGGTATGACTTTTATGTGACATTTTTTACCTCATACCGCGGTTTTACCTTTTTGTGACGTTTTTGTGACATCTTTGACCTCAGATCACGGTATCACGTTTTTGAGACATTTTTGACCTTTTTGTGACATTTTCGACATCATTCCGCGGTATGACGTTTGTGTGACATTTTTGACATCATACCGTGGTTTGACCTTTTTGTGACATTTTTGACATCATCCCGCAGGTTGACGTTTTTTTGACATTTTTGACCTCATACTGCGGGATAACGTTTTTGTGACATTTTTGACCTCATACCGCGGTATGACGTTTTCGTGACCTTTTTGACCTCATACCGCGGTGTGACGTTTTTGTGACATTTTTGACCTTTTCGTGACATTTTTGACATCATCCCGCGGTATGACGATTTTGTGACATTTTTGACCTAATACCGCGGTATGACGTTTTTGTGACATTTTTGACCTAATACCGCGGTATGACGTTTTTGTGACAATTTTGACCTCATACCGCGGTATGACGTTTTTGTGAAATTTTTGTTCTCAAACCGCGGTGTGATGTTTTTGAGACATTTTTGACCTTTTTGTGACATTTTTGACATCATTCCGCAGTATGACGTTTATGTGACAATTTTGACCTCATACCGCGGTATTGCGTTTTTTTGACATTTTTGACATCATACTGCGGTATTAAATTTTTGTGACATTTTTGACATCATCCCGCGGTATGACGTTTTTGTGACATTTTTGACATCATCCCGCGGTATGACGTTTTTGTGACATTTTTGACATCATCCCGCGGTATGACGTTTTTGTGACATTTTTGAAATCATTCCGCGGTATGAAGTTTTTTTGACATTTTGGACTTCATACAGCGGTATGACGTTTTTGTGACATTTTTGACCTTTTTGTGACATTTCTGACCTCATACCGCGGTAGAACGTTTTTGTGACATTTTTGACCTCATCCCGCGGTATGACCTTTCTGAGATTTTTGACCTCATACCACGGTATGACGTTTTTCTTCAAGTATTGACCTCATACCGGGGTATGACGTTTTTGTTTCATTTTTGACCATTTTGTGACATTTTTTACATCATAACGCCGTATGACGTTTTTGTGACATTTTTGACCTCATACCGCGGTATCACGTTTTTGATACAGTTTTGACCTTTTTGTGAAATTTTTGACATCATCCCGCGGTATGACGTTTTTGTGATCTTTTTGACGTGTTTGACCTCATACCGCGGTATGACGTTATTATGAATTTTTGAGCTCATACCGCGGTATGACGTTTCTGCTGTGGAGCCGTGTGGACAGGCTCTGCTGGGGACTGGTTTGAACAAGCTCAGCTGGAGAGCCAGGCGGGCTGTGGTGCTTGGGGGCCCGTGTGTAGTGCTGGGGATCCCGGTGAGGTGGTCTCGGGAGCCCGGTGTGCTGGGCTGTGGTGCTGGGGAGCCGTGTAGACAGGCTCTGCTGCCGAGTGGTGTGAACAGGCTCTTATGGAGAGCAAGGCGGGCTGTAGTGTTGGGGGCCCCCGTGTGCTTTGCTGGGCGGCCGTTGAGCTGGGCTGGGGAGCCCGGTGTGCTGGGCTGGGGAGCCTGGTGTGCTGGGCTGTGGTGCTGGGGAGTTGTGTGGACAGGCTCTGCTGGGGAGTGGTGTGAACAGGCTCTGATGGAGAGCCAGGCGGGCAGTGGTGCTGGGAAACCCCGTGTACCGTGCACTCGGGAGCCCGGTGTGCTTGGCTGTTGTGCTGGGGAGCCTCGTAGACAGGTTCTGCTGCGGAGCGGTGTGAATAGGCTCTGATGGAGAGCCAGGCGGGCTGTGGTGTTGGGGGGTCCCGTGTGCTGTGCTGGGGAGCCCGTTGACGAAGGCTGGGGAGTCCGGTGTTCTGGGCTGTGGTGCTGGGTAGTTGTGTGGACAGGCTCTGCTGGGGAGCGGTGTGAAATGGCTCTGATGGAAAGCCAGGTGGGCTGTTGTGCTGGGGGCCCCCGTGTGCTGTGCTGGGGAGCCCGGTGAGCTTGGCCGGGGAGTCCGGTGTGCTGGGCTGTGGTGCTGGAGAGCCGTGTAGACAGGCTCTGCTGCGGAGCGGTGTGAACAGGCTCTGATGGAGAGCCAGGTGGGCTGTGGTGCTGGGGGCCCCCGTGTGCTGTGCTCAGGAGCCCGTTGAGCTGGGCTGGGGAGCCCGGTGTTCTGGGCTATGGTCCAGGCCAACCGTGTAGACAGGCTCTGCTGGGGAGCGGTGTGAAAAGGCTCTGATGGAAAGCCAGGCGGGCTGTGGTGTTGGGGGCCCTCGTGTGTTTTGCTGGGGAGCCCGGTGAGCTGGGCTGGGGAGCCTGGTGTGCTGGGCTGTGCTGCTGGGGAGGCGTGTGGACAGGCTGTGCTGGGGATTGGTTTGAACATGCTCTGCTGGAGAGCCAGGCGGGCTGTGGTTTTGAGGGCCCCCGTGTGCTGTTCTGGGGGCCCCCGTGTGCTGTGCTGGGTAGCCCTGTGTGCTGGGCTGTGGTGCTGGGGAGCCGTGTGGACAGGCTCTGCTGGGGAGTGTTTTGATCAGGTTCTGCTGGAGAGTAGGGCGCGTAGTGTTGCTGGGGGTCCCCGTGTGCTGTGCTGGGGAGCCCTGTGTGAAGGGCTGTGGTGCTGGGGGGCCCCGTGTGCTGTGCTGCGGAGCCCGGTGATATCGGCTATGGAGCCCGGTGTGCTGGGCTGTGCTGCTGGGGAGCCGTGTGGACAGGCTCTGCTGGGGAGCGGTGTGAAGAGGCTCTGCTGAAGAGCCAGGCAGGCTGTGGTGCTGGGGCCCTCGTGTGCTGTGCTGGGGAGCCCGGTGAGCTGGGCTGGGGAGCCCGGTCTGCTGGGCTGTGCTGCTGGGGAGCCGTGTGGACATGCTCTATTGGAGAGCCAGGCGGGCTGTCGTGCTGAGGGCCCCCGTGTGCTGTGCCGGGGAGCCCGGTGAGCTGGGCTGAGCAGCCTGGTGTGCTGGGCTGTGCTGCCGGGGAGCAGTGTGGACAGTCTCTGCTGGGGAGCGGTTTGAACAGGCTCTGATGTAGAGCAAGGAGGGCTGTTGTGCTGGGGGCCCCCGTGTGCTGTGCTGGGGAGCCCGGAGAGCTGGGCTGGGGAGCCCGGTGAGCTGTGCTGGGGAGTCCGGTGTGTTGGGCTGTGCTGCTGGGGAGCCGTGTGGACATGCTCTGCTGGGGAGTGATTTGAACAGGATCTGCTGGAGAGCCAGGCCGGTTGTTGTGCTGGGGGCCCCCGTGTGCTGTGCTGGGGAGCTCCATGAGCTGGGCTGGGGGGCCCGGAGAGCTGGGCTTGGGAGCCCGGTGAGCTGTGCTGGGGAGCCCGGTGTGCTGGGCTGTGCTGCTGGGGAGCCGTGTGGACCGGCTCTGCTTGGGAGTGGTTTGAACAGTCTCTGATGGAGAGGCAGGCGGGCTGTGCTGCTGGGGAGCCGTGTAGACAGGCTCTGCTGGGGAGCCATTCGGGCTGTGATGCTGGGGGGCCCCGTGTGCTGTGCTGGGGAGCCCGGTGTGCTGGGCTGTGGTGCTGGGGAGCCGTGTAGACAGGCTCTGCTGCGGAGCGCTGTGAACAGGCTCTGATGGAGAGCCAGGCGGGCTGTGGTGCTGGGGGCCCGCGTGTGCTGTTCTGGGGAGCCCGTTGAGCTGGGCTGGGGAGCCCGGTGTGCTGGGCTGTTCTGCTGGGTTACCGTGTGGACAGGCTCTTCTGGGGAGTGGTTTGAACAGGCTCTGATGGAGAGCCAGGCGGGCTGTGGTGCTGGGGAGCCCGGTGAGCTGGGCAGAGGAGCCCGGTTTTCTGGGCTGTGCTGCTTGGGAGCCGTGTAGACAGGCTCTGCTTGGGAGCGGTGTGAACAGGCTCTGCTGGAGAGCCAGGCGGGCTGTGGTGCTTTGGAGCCGTGTGGACAGGCTCTGCTGGGGAGTGGTTTGAACAGGCTCTGCTGGAGAGCCAGGCAGGCTTTGGTGCTGGGGGGCCCCGTGTGCTGTGCTTGGGAGCCCGGTGAGCTGGGCATGGGAGCCCGGTGTGCTGGGCATTTGTGCTGGGGAGCTGTGTAGACAGGCTCTTCTGCGGAGGGGTGTGAACAGGCCCTGATGGAGAGCCAGGCGGGCTGTGGTAATGGGGGCCCCCGTGAGCTGTGCTCAGGAGCCCGGTGAGCTGGTCTGGGGATCCCTGTGTGCTTTGCTGTGGTGATGGGGAGCCGTGTAGACAGGCTGTGCTGTTGAGCGGTGTGAACAGGCTCTGATGGAGAGCCAGCCGGGCTGTGGTGCTGGGGGCCCCCGTGTGCTGTACTCGGGAGCCCAGTGAGCTGGGCATTGGAGCCCAGTGTGCTGGGCTGTGGTGCTGGATTGCCGTGTGGACAGGCTCTGTTGGGGAGTGGTTTGAACAGGCTCTGATGGAAAGCCAGGCGGGCTGTGGTGCTGGGCGGCCCCGTGTGCTGTGCTGGGGAGCCTGGTGAGATGGGCTGGGGAGCCCGGTGTGCTGGGCTGTGGTGATGGGGAACCGTGTAGACAGGCTCTGCTGGGGAGCAGTGTGAAGAGGCTCTGATGGAGAGCCCGGCGGGCTGTGGTTCTGGGGGCCCCCGTGTTCTGTGCTGGGGAGCCCGGTGAGCTGGGCTGGGGCGCCCGGTGTGCTGGGCTGTGGTGCTGAGGAGCCGTGTAGACAGGCTCAGCTGGGGAGCGGTGTGAACAGGCTCTGATGGAGAGCCAGCCGGGCTGGGGTGCTGTGTGCCCCTGTGTGCTGTGCTGGGGAGACCAGTGAGCTGGGAAGGGGAGCCCGGTGTGCTGGGCTGTGGTGCCGGGGGGCCCCGTGTGCTGTGCTGGGGAGCCCGGTGTGCTGTGCTGGGGGGCCCCGTGTGCTGTTCTGGGGAGCCCGTTGAGCTGGGCTGGGGAGCCCGGTGTGCTTGGCTGTGTTGGTGGATTGCCGTGTGTACAGGCTCTGCTGGGGAGTGGTTTGAACAGGCTCTACTGGAGAGTAGGGCGCGCTGTGTTGCTGGGGGCCCCCGTGTGCTGTGCTGGGGAGCCCGGTGTGCTGTGCTGGGGGGCCCCGTGTGCTGTTCTGGGGAGCCCGTTGAGCTGGGCTGGGGAGCCCGGTGTGCTTGGCTGTGTTGGTGGATTGCCGTGTGTACAGGCTCTGCTGGGGAGTGGTTTGAACAGGCTCTACTGGAGAGTAGGGCGCGCTGTGTTGCTGGGGGCCCCCGTGTGCTGTGCTGTGGAGCCCGGTGAGCTGGGCTGGGGAGCCCGTTGGCTGGGCTGTGTTGGTGGATTGCCGTGTGTACAGGTTCTGCTGGGGAGTGGTTTGAACAGGCTCTGATGGAGAGCCAGGCGGGCTGTGGTGCTGGGGGGCCCCGTGTGCTGTGCTGGGGATCCCGGTGTGCTGGGCTGGGGATCCCCGTGTGCAGTGCTGTTGTGCTGGGGTGCCCGGTGTGGTGGGTTGTGGTGCTGGGGAACCGTGTAGACAGGTTCTGATTGGGAGCCGTGTAGAAAGGCTCTGCAGGAGAGCCAGGCAGGCTGTGTTGCTGGGGGTCCCCGTGTGCTGTGCCGGGGAGCCCGTTGAGCTGGGCTGGGGAGCCCGGTGTGCTGGGCTGTGGTGCTGGGGAGCCGAGTGGACAGGCTCTGCTGGGGAGCGGTTTGAACAGGCTCTTCTGGAGAGTAGGGCGCGCTGTGTTGCTGGGGGCCCCCGTGTGCTGTGCTGGGGAGCCCGGTGAGCTTGGCTGTGGTGCTGGATTGCCGTGTGGACAGGCTCTGCTGGGGAGTGGTTTGAACAGGATCTGATGGAGAGCCAGGCGGGCTGTTGTTCTGGGGGGCTCCGTGTGCTGTGCTGGGGAGCCCCGTGTGCTGGGCTTTGGTGCTGGGGAGCCCGGTGTGCTGGGCTGTGGTGCTCGGGAGCCCTGTGGACAGGCTCTGCTGGGGAGTGGTTTGAACAGGATCTGATGGAGAGCCAGGAGGGCTGTGGTTCTGGGGGGCCCCGTGTGCTGTGCTGGGGAGCCCCGTGCACTGGGCTGTGGTGCTGGGGAGCCCGGTGTGCTGGGCTCTGGTGCTGGGGAGCCGTGTGGAAAGGCTCTGATGGGGAGCGGTGTGAACAGGCTCTGATGGAGAGCCAGGCGGGCTGTGGTGCTGGGGGGCCCCTTGTGCTCTGCTGGGGATCTCGTTGAGCTGGGCTGGGGAGCCCGGTGATCTGGGTTGTGGTGCTGGGGAGCCGTGTGGAAAGGCTCTGCTGGGGAGTGTTTTGAACAGGCTCTGCTCGAGAGCCAGGCGGGCTGTGGTGCTGGGGGGCCACTTGTGCTTACCTGGGGAGCCCGGTGAGCTGGGCTGGGGAGCCCGGTGTGCTGGGCTGTGGTGCTGGGGAGCCGTGTAGACAGGCTCTGCTGCGGAGCGCTGTGACCAGGCTCTGATGGAGAGCCAGGCGGGCTGTGGTGCTGGGGGGCCACTTGTGCTTACCTGGGGAGCCCGGTGAGCTGGGCTGGGGTGCCCGGTGTGCTGGGCTGTTGTGCTGGGGAGCCGTGTAGACAGGCTCTCCTGTGGAGGGGTGTGAACAGGCTTTGTTGGAGAGCCAGGCGGGCTATGGTGCTGTTGGGCCCCGTGTGCTGTGCTGTGGAGCCCTGTGAGCTGGGCATGGGAGCCCAGTGTGCTGGGCTGTGGTGCTTGGGAGCCGTGTGGACTCGCTCTGGTGGGGAGTGGTTTGAACAGGCTCTGATGGAGAGCCAGGTTGCCTGTGGTGCTGGGGGGGACCGTGTGCTTTTCTGGGGAGCCCGTTGAGATGGGCTGGGGAGCCCAGTGTGCTGGGCTTTGGTGCTGGGGAGCCCGGTGTGCTGGGCTGTGGTGCTGGGGAGCCCTGTGGACAGGCTCTGCTGGGGAGTGGTTTGAACAGGATCTGATGGAGAGCCAGGAGGGCTGTGGTTCTGGGGGGCCCCGTGTGCTGTGCTGGGGAGCCCCGTGCACTGGGCTGTGGTGCTGGGGAGCCCGGTGTGCTGGGCTCTGGTGCTGGGGAGCCGTGTGGAAAGGCTCTGCTGGGGAGCGGTGTGAACAGGCTCTGATGGAGAGCCAGGCGGGCTGTGGTGCTGGGGGGCCCCTTGTGCTCTGCTGGGGATCTCGTTGAGCTGGGCTGGGGAGCCCGGTGATCTGGGTTGTGGTGCTGGGGAGCCGTGTGGAAAGGCTCTGCTGGGGAGTGTTTTGAACAGGCTCTGCTCGAGAGCCAGGCGGGCTGTGGTGCTGGGGGACCCCGTGTGAACTGCTGGGGAGCCCGGTGAGCTGGGCTGGGGAGCCCGGTGTGCTGGGCTGTGGTTCTGGGGAGCCGTGTAGACAGGCTCTGCTGCGGAGCGCTGTGACCAGGCTCTGATTGAGAGCCAGGCGGGCTGTGGTGCTGGGGGGCCACTTGTGCTTACCTGGGGAGCCCGGTGAGCTGGGCTGGGGTGCCCGGTGTGCTGGGCTGTTGTGCTGGGGAGCCGTGTAAACAGGCTCTCCTGTGGAGGGGTGTGAACAGGCTTTGTTGGAGAGCCAGGGGGGCTATGGTGCTGTTGGGCCCCGTGTGCTGTGCTGTGGAGCCCTGTGAGCTGGTCTGGGGAGCCCAGTGTGCTGGGCTGTGGTGCTTTGGAGCCGTGTGGACTCGCTCCGGTGGGGAGTGGTTTGAACAGGCTGTGATGGAGAGCCAGGCGGCCTGTGGTGCTGGGGGGGACCGTGTGCTTTTCTGGGGAGCCCGTTGAGATGGGCTGGGGAGCCCAGTGTGCTGGGCTGTGGTGCTGGGGAGCCGTGTGGACAGACTCGGTTGGGGAGTGGTTTGAACAGGCTCTGATGGAGAGCCAGGCGGGCTGTGGTGCTGGGGAGCCCCTTGAGCTGGGCAGAGGAGCCCGGTGTGCTGGGCTTTGGTGCTGGGGAGCCGTGTGGAAAGGCTCTGCTGGGGAGCGGTGTGAAGAGGCTCTGATGGAGAGCCAGGCGGGCTGTGGTGCTGGGGGCCCCCATGTGCTGCGCTGGGGAGCCCGGTGAGCTTGACTGGGGAGCTCGGTGTGCTGGGCTGGGGAGCCCGGTGTGCTGGGCTTTGGTGCTGGGGAGCCGTTTGGACAGGCTCTGCTGGGGAGTGGTTTGAACAGGACCTGATGGAGTGCCAGGCGGGCTGTGGTTCTGGGGGGCCCCGTGTGCTGTGCTGGGGAGCCCCGTGTGCTGGGCTGTGGTGCTGGGGAGCCCGGTTTGCTGGGCTGTGGTGCTGGAGAGCCGTGTGGACAGGCTCTGCTGGGGAGCGGTGTGAACAGGCTCTGATGGAGAGCCAGGCGGGCTGTGGTGCTGGGGGGCCCCTTGTGCTCTGCTGGGGATCTCGTTGAGCTGGGCTGGGGAGCCCGGTGTGCTGGGCTGTGGTGCTGGGGAGCCGTGTGGACAGGCTCTGCTGGGGATTGGTTTGAACAAGCTCTTCTGGAGAGCCAGGCGGGCTGTGGTGCTGGGGGCCCCCGTGTGATTTCCCGGGGAGCCCGGTGAGCTTGGCTGGTGAGCCCGGTGTGCTGGGCAGTGGTGTTGGGGAGCCGTGTGAACAGGCTCTGCTGGACAGCCAGGCGGGCTGTGGTGCTTGGGGCCCCCGTGTGCCGTGCTGGGGAGCCCGGTGAGCTGGGCTCGGGAGCCCGGTGTGCTGGGCTGTGGTGCTGGGGAGCCGTGTAGACAGGGTCTGCTGGCGAGCCATTCGTGCTGTGGTGCTGGGGGGCCCCGTGTGCTGTGCTGGGGAGCCCGGTGTCCTGGGCTGGTGAGCCCCGTGTGCTGGGGAGCCGTGTAGACATCCTCTGCTGCGGAGCGGTGTGAACAGGCTCTGATGGAGAGCCAGGTGGGCTGTGATGCTGGTGGCCCCCGTGTGCTGTCTGTTGGGCCCGGTGAGGTTGGCTGGGGCGCCCGGTGTGCTGTGCTGGGGGGCCCCGTGTGCTGTTGTGGGGAGCCGGGTGAGCTGGGCTGTGGTGCTGGGGGGCCCCGTGTGCTGTGCTGGGGAGCCCGGTGAGCTGGGCTGTGGTGCTGGGGAGCCGTGTAGACAGGCTGTGATGGGGAGCGGTGTGAACAGGCTCTGCTGGAGAGCCAGGCGGGCTGTGGTGCTGGGGTGCCCGGTGTGCTGTGCTGGGGAGCCCGGTGTGCTGGGCTGTGGTGCTGGGGAGCCGTGTGGAAAGGCTCTGATTGCGAGCGGTGTGAACAGGCTCTAATGGACAACCATTCGGGCTGTGGTGCTGGGGGCTCCCGTGTGCTTTGCTGGGGAGCCCGGTGAGCTTTGTTGAGGAGCCCGGTGTGCTGGGCTGTGGTGCTGGGGAGCCGTGTGGACAGGCTCTGCTGGGGAGTGGTTTGAACAGGCTCTGCTTGAGAGCCAGGCGGGCTGTGGTGCTTGGGTGCCCGGTGTTCTGGGCTGTGGTGCTGCGGAGCCGTGTGGACAGGCTCTGCTGGGGAGTGGTTTGAACAGGCTCTGCTGGAGAGCCAGGCGGGCTGTGGTGCTGGGGGGCCCCGTGTGCTGTGCTGGGGGGCCCGGTGGGCTGGGCCGGGGAGCCTGGTGTGATGGGCTGTGCTGCTGGGGAGCCGTGTGGACAGGCTCTGATGGAGAGTCAGGCGGACTGTGGTGCTGGGGGGCCCCGTGTGCCGTGATCGGGAGCCCGGTGAGCAGGGCTGGGGAGCCTGGTGTGCTGGGCTGTGCTGCTGGGGAGCCGTGTGGAAGGGGTTTGCTGGGAAGCGTTGTGAAAAGCGGTGTGAAGAGGCTCTGCTCGAGAGCCAGGCGGGCTGTGGTGCTGGGGGGCCCCGTGTGCAGTGCTGGGGGGCCCCGTGTGCAGTGCTGGAGAGACCGGTGAGCTGGGCTGTTGTGCTGGGGAGCCGTGTGGACAGGCTCTGCTGGGGAGTGGTTTGAACAGGGTCTGCTGGATTGCCAGGCGGGCTGTGGTACTGGGGGCTCCCGTGTGCTTTGCTGGGGAGCCCGGTGAGCTTTGTTGAGGAGCCCGGTGTGCTAGGCTGTGGTGCTGGGGAGCCGTGTGGACAGGCTCTGCTGGGGAGTGGTTTGAACAGGCTTTGCCGGAGAGCCAGGCGGGCTGTGGTGCTGGGGGGCCCCGTGTGCTGTGCTGGGGAGCCCGGTGTGCTGGGCTGTGGTGCTGGGGAGCCGTGTGGACAGGCTCTTCAGGGGGGTGGTTTGAACAGGCTCTGATGGAGAATCAGGCAGGCTGTGGTGCCGGGGGGCCCCGTGTTCTGTGCTGGGGAGCCCGGTGAGCTGGGCTGTGCTGCTGGGGAGCCGTGTGGACAGGCTCTGCTGGGGAATGGTTTGAACAGGCTCTTCTGGAGAGCCAGGCTGGCTGTGGTGCTCGGGGCCCCCGTGTGATGTCCCGGGGGGCCCGGTGAGCTGGGCTGGGGAGCTTGGTCTGCTGGGCTGTGGTGCTGGGGAGCCGTGTAGACAGGCTGTGATGGGGAGCGGTGTGAACAGGCTCTGCTGGAGAGCCAGGCGGGCTGTGGTGCTGGGGGCTCCCGTGTGCTGTGCTGGGGAGCCTGGTGAGCTGGGCTGTGCTGCTGTGGAGCCGTGTGGACAGGCTCTGCTGGGGAATGGTTTGAAATGGCTCTGATGGAGAGCCAGGCGGGCTGTGGTGCTGGGGGACCCCGTGTGCTGTGCTGGGGGGCCCGGTGAGTTGGGCTGGGGATCCCGGTGTGCTGGGCTGAGCTGCTGGGGTGCCGTGTGGACTGGTCTGCTGGGAAGCGGTGTGAAAAGGCTCTGATGGAGAGCCAGGCCGTCTGTGGTGCTGGGGGCTCCCTTGTGCTGTGCTGGGGAGCCCGGTGAGCTGGGCTATGCTGCTGGGGAGCCGTGTGGACAGGCTCTGCTCGGGAATGGTATGAAATGGCTCTGATGGAGAGCCAGGCGGGCTGTGGTGCTGGGGGGCCCCTTGTGCTGTGCTGGGGGGCCCGGTGAGTTGGGCTGGGGAGCCCGGTGTGCTGGGCTGAGCTGCTGGGGTGCCGTGTGGACAGGGTCTGCTGGGAAGCCGTGTGAAAAGGCTCTGATGGAGAGCCAGGCGGGCTGTGGTGCTGGGGGGCCCCCGTGTGCTGTGCTCGGTAGCCCGGTGAGCTGGGCTGCGGGGCCCGGTGTGCTGGGCTGAGCTGCTGGGGTGCCGTGTGGACAGGGTCTGCTGGGATGCGGTGTGAACAGGCTCTGATGGAGACCCGGGCGGGCTTTGGTAATGGGGGCCCCCGTGTGCTGTGCTCGGTAGCCCAGTGAGCTGGGCTGCGGAGCCCGGTGTGCTGGGCTGAGCTGCTGGGGTGCCGTGTGGAAGGGGTCTGCTGAGAAGCGTTGTGAAAAGCGGTGTGAAGAGGCTCTGCTCGAGAGCGGAGTGAACAGGCTCTGCTGGGGAGCCGTGTGGACAGGCTCTGCTGGGGAGCGGAGTGAACAGGCTCTGCTGGGGAGCGGAGTGAACAGTCTCTGATGGAGAGCCAGGCGGGCTGTGGTGCTGGTGGGCCCCGTGTGCTGTGCTGGGGAGACCGGTGAGTTGGGCTGGGGAGCCCGGTGTGCTGGGCTGAGCTGCTGGGGTGCCGTGTGGACAGGCTCTGCTGGGGAGCGGTGTGAACAGGCTCTGATGGAGAGCCAGGCGGACTGTGGTGCTGGGGGGCCCCGTGTGCAGTGCTGGCGAGCCCGGTGCGCTGGGCTGTGCTGCTGAGGAGCCGTGTAGACAGGCTCTGCTGGGGAGCGGTGTGAACAGGCTCTGATGGAGAGCCAGGCGGGCTGTTGGTCTGGGGGGCCCCGTGTTCCGTGCTCGGGAGCCCGGTGAGCTGGGCTGGGGAGCCCAGTGTGCTGGGCTGTGGTGTTGGGGAGCGGTGTGAAATGGCTCCGATGGAGAGCCAGGCGGGCTGTGGGGCTGGGGGGCCCCGTGTGCTGTGCTGGGGAGCCCGTTGAGCTCGGCTTCAGAGCCCAATGTGTTGGGCTGTGGTGCTGGGGAGCCGTGTGGACAGGCTCTGCCTGGGAGTGGTTTTAAAAGGGTCTGCTGGATTGCCAGGCGGGCTGTGGTGCTGGGGCCCCTGTGTGCTGTGCTCGGGAGCGCGGTGAGGTGGGCTGGGGAGCCCAGTGTGCTGGGCTGTGGTGCTGGGGAGCAGTGTAGACAGGCTCTGCTGCGGAGCGTTGTGAACAGGCTCTGATGGAGAGCCAGGCAGGCTGTGGTGCTGGGGGCCCCCGTGTGCTGTGCTGGGGAGCCCGTTGAGCTTGGCTAGGGAGCCCGGTGAGCTGGGCTGTGGTGCTGGGGAGCAGTGTAGACAGGCTCTGCTGTGGAGAGGGTTGTACAGGCTCTGATGGAGAGCCAGGAAGGCTGTGGTGCTGGGGGGCCCCGTGTGCTGTGCTGGGGAGCCCGGTGTGCTGGGCTGTGGTGCTGGGGAGCCGTGTAGACAGGCTCTGCTGCGGAGCGGTGTGAACAGGCTCTGATGGAGAGCCAGGCGGGCTGTGGTGCTGGGGGCCCCCGTGTGCTGGGCTGGGGAACCCGGTGTGCTGAGCTGTGCTGCTGGGGAGCCGTGTGGAAAGGCTGTGCTGGGGAGTTGTTTGAAAAGGCTCTGCTTGTGAGCCAGGCGGGCTGTGGTGCTGGGGGCCCCCGTGTGCTGTGCTGGGGAGACCCGTGAGATGGGCTGGGGAGCCCGGTGTGCTGGGCTGTGCTGCTGGGGAGCCGTGTAGACAGGCTCTGCTGGGCAGCGGTGTGAACAGGCTCTGATGGAGAGCCAGGCGGGCTGTGGTGCTGGGGGCCCCCGTGTGCTGTTCTGGGGTGCCCGGTTAGCTGGGCTGGGGAGCCCGGTGTGCTGGGCTGTGCTGCTTGGGAGCCGTGTGGACAGGTTCTGCTGGGGAGCGGTTTGCACAGGCTTGGCTGGAGAGCAAGGCGCGCTGTAGTGCTGGGGGCCCCCGTTTGCTGTGCTGGGGACCACGGTGAGCTGGGCTGGGCAGCCCGGTGAGCTGGGCATGGGAGCCCGGTGTGCTGGGCTGTGGTGCAGGGGAGCCGAGGTGACAGGCTCTGTTGGGGAGTGGTTTGAACAGGCTCTGCTGGAGAGCCAGGCGGGTTGTGGTGCTTGGGGCCCAGGTGTGCTGTGCTGCGGAGCACGGTGAGCTGGGCTGGGGAGCCCGGTGGGCTGGGCTATGCTGCTTGGGAGCCGTGTAGAAAGGCTCTGCTGGGGAGCGGTGTGAACAGTCTCTGCTAGGGAGTGCTTTCAACAGACTCTGCTGGATAGCCAGGCGGGCTGTGGTGCTGGGGGGCCCCGTGTGCCTTGCTGGGGAGCCTGGTGAGATCGGCTGGGGAGCCCGGTGTGCTGGGCTGTGCTGCTGGGGAGCCCTGTGGACAGGCTCTACTGTGGAGCGGTGATAAAAGGCTCTGCTGGAAAGCCAGGCGGCCTGTGGTTCTTGGGGCCCCCGTGTCCAGTGCTGGGGAGCCCGGTTAGCTGGGCTGGGGAGCCCGGTGAGCTGGGCTGTGCTGCTGGGGAGCCGTGTGGACAGGCTCTGCTGGGGAGCGGTGTGAAAAGGTTCTGCTGGGGAGCGGTGTGAACACGCTCTGATGGAGAGCCAGGCGGGCTGTGGTGCTGGGGGGCCCCGTGCTCTGTGCTGGGGAGCCGGGTGAGCTGGGCTGTGGAGCCCGGTGTGCTGGGCTTTGGTGCTGGGGAGCCGTGTAGACAGGCTCTGCTGGGGAGCGCTGTGAAAAGGTTCTGCTGGGGAGCGGTGTGAACAGGCTCTGATGGAGAGCCAGCTGGGCTGTGGTGCTGGGGGCCCCCGTGTGCTGTACTCGGGAGCCCAGTGAGCTTGGCTTCGTAGCCCAGTGTGCTGGGCTGTGGTGCTGGGAAGCCGTGTGGACAGGCTCTGCTGGGGAGAGGGTTGAACAGGCTCTGCTGGATAGCCAGGCGGGCTGTGGTGCTGGGAAGCCCCGTGTGCTGTGCTGGATCGCCCGGTGAGTTGGGCTGGGGAGCCCGGTATGGTTGGCTGTGGTGCTGGGGAGCCGTGTGGACAGGCTCTGCTGGGGAGCGGTGTGAACAGGCCATGATGGAGAGCCAGGCGGGATGTGGTGCTGGGGGGCCCCGTGTGCTGGGCTGTGGTGCTTGGAAGCCGTGTGGACACGCTCTGCTGTGGAGTGGTTTGAAAAGGGTCTGCTGGATTGCCAGGCGGGCTGTGGTGCTGGGGGCCCCCGTGTGCTGTGCTGGGGAGCCCGGTGTGCTGGGCTGTGCTGCTGGTTAGCAGTGTGAACAGGCTCTGATGGACAGCCAAGCGTTCTGTGAGGCTGGGGGCCCCCGTTTGCTTTGCTGGGGAGCCCGGTGAGCTGGGCCGGGGAGCCCGGTGTGTTGGGCCGGGGAGCCCGGTGTGCTGGGCCGGGGAGCCCGTTGAGCTGGGCTGGGGAGCCCAGTGTGCTGGGTTGTGGTGCTGGGGAGCCGTCTTGACAGGCTCTGCTGGGGAGCAGTGTGAACAGGCTCTGATGGACAGCCAGGCGTTCTGTGGTGCTGGGGTCCCCCGTGTGCTTTGCTGGGGAGCCCGGTGAGCTGGGCCGGGGAGCCCGGTGTGCTGGGCTGTGCTGCTGGCGAGCCGTGTGGACAGGCTCTGCTGGGGAGTGGTTTGAACAGGCTCTGCTGGGGAGCGGAGTGAACAGGCTCTGATGGAGAGCCAGGCGGGCTGTTGTGCTGGGAAGCCCCGTGTGCTGTGCTGTGGGGCCCCGTGTGCTGTGCTGGGGAGCCCGTTGAGGTGGGCTGGGGAGCCCGGTGTGTTGGGCTGTGGTGCTGGGGTACCGTGTGGACAGGCTCCTCTGGCAAGTGGTTTGAACAGGCTCTGCTGGGGGCCCCCGTGCTCTGTGCTGGGGGCCATGGTGAGCTGGGCTGGGGAGTACGGTGTGCTGGGCTTTGGTGCTGGGGAGCTGTGTGGAAAGGCTCTGCTGGCGAGTGGTTTGAACAGGCTCTGCTGGAGAGCAAGGCGGGCCGTGGTGCTGGGGGCCCCCGTGTGCTGTGCTGGGGAAGCCGGTGTGCTGTTCTGTGCTGCTGGGGAGCCGTATGGACTGGCTCTGCTGGGGAGCCAGGCGGGCTGTGCTGCGGTGTGCTGGGCTGTGCTGCTGGGGAGCCCTGTAGACAGGCTGTACTTGGGAGCAGTGTGAAAAGGCTCTGATGGAGAGCCTGGCGGTCTGTGGTGCTGGGGGCCCCCGTGTGCTCTGCTACGGAGGCCGGTGAGCAGGGCTGGGTAGCCCGGTGTGCTGGGCTGTGGTGCTGGGGAGCCGTGTGGAAATGCTCTTCTGGGGAGCGGTGTGAAGAGGCAGAGCCAGGCTTGCTGTGGTGCTGGGGGCCCCCCTGTGCTGTGCTGGGGAGCCCGGTGAGGTGGGCTGGGGATCCCGGTGTCCTGGGCTGTGGTGCTGGGGAGCCGTGTGGACAGTCTCTGCTGGGGAGCTTTGTCGACAGGCTCTGCTGGGGAGCGGAGTGAAATGGCTCTGATGGAGAGCCAGGCGGGCTGTGGTGCTGGGGGCCCGTTGAGGTGGGCTGGGGAGCCCGGTGTCCTGGGCTGTGGTGCTTGGGAGCCGTGTGGACAGTCTCTGCTGGGGAGCTTTGTCGACAGGCTCTGCTGGGGAGCGGAGTGAAATGGCTCTGATGGAGAGCCAGGCGGGCTGTGGTGCTGGCGGGCCCCGTGTTCTGTGCTGGGGAGCCCGTTGAGCCTGGCTGGGGAGCCCGGTGTGCTGGGCTGTGGTGCTGGGGAGCCATGTGGACAGGCTCTGCTGGGGAGCGGTGTGAACAGGCCATGATGGAGAGCCAGGCGGGATGTGGTGCTGGTGGCCCCCGTGTGCTGTGCTGGGCAGCACGGTGAGCTGGGCTGGGGAGCCCGGTGTGCTGGGCTGTGGTGCTGGGGAGGCGTGTGGACAGGCTCTGCTGGGGAGCGGTTTGAACAGGCTCTGATGGAGAGCCAGGCGGGCTGTGGTGCTGGGTTGTCCCGTGTGCTGTGCTGGGGAGCCCGTTGTGCTGGGCTGGGGAGCCCGGTGTGCTGGACTGTGGTGCTGGGTGGCCCCGTGTGCTGTGCTGCGGAGCCCGGTGAGGTCGGCTGTGGAGCCTGGTGTGCTGGGCTGTGCTGCCTGGCAGCCGTGTGGACAGGCTTTGCTGGGGAGCGGTTTGAACAGGCTCTTATGGAGAGCCAGGTGGGCTGTGGTGCGGGGGGGCCCCGTGTGCTGTGCTGGGGAGCCCGGTGAGATGGGCTGGCGAGGCCAGTGTGCTGGGCAGTGCTGCTGGGGAGCCGTGTGGACCGGCTCTGCTTGGGAGTGTTTTGAACAGGCTCTGCTGGAGAGCCAGTCGGGCCGTGGTGCTGGGAGCCCCCGTGTGCTGTGCTGGGGAACCCGGTGTTCTGGCCTGGGGAGCCCGGTGTGCTGGGCTGTGCTGCTGGGGAGCCGTGTGGACAGGATCTGCTGGGGAGCAGTTTGAACAGGCTCTGCTGGAGAGCCTGGCGGGCTGTGGTGCTGGGTTGTCCCGTGTGCTGTGCTGGGGAGCCCGTTGTGCTGGGCTGTGGTGCTGGGGAGCCGTGTTGACAGGCTCTGCTGGGGGGCGGTGTGAACAGGCTCTGCTGGAGAGCAAGTCGCGCTGTGTTGCTGGGGGCCCCCGTGTGCAGGGGAGCCCGGTGAGCTGGGCTTGGGAGCCCGGTGTGCTGGGCTTTGGTGCTGGGTTGCCGTGTGGACAGGCTCCTCTGGGGAGTGGTTTCAACAGGCTCTGATGGAGAGCCAGGCGGGCTGTGGTGCTGGGCGGCCCCGTGTGCTGTGCTGGGGAGCCCGGTGTGCTGGGCTGGGGAGCCCCGTGTGCTGGGCTGTGGTGCTGGGGAGCCCGGTGTGCTGGGCTGTTCTGCTGGGGAACCGTGTGCTGTTCTGGGGAGCCCGGTGAGCTGGGCTGGGGAGGCCAGTGTGCTGGGCTGTGCTGCTGTGGAGCCGTGTGGACCGGCTCTGTTGGGGAGTGGTTTGAACAGTCTCTGCTGGAGAGCAAGGCGGGCTGTTGTGCTGGGGGCCCCCGTGGGCTGTGCTGGGCGGCCCGGTGAGCTGGGCTGGGGAGCCCGGTGTGCTGGGCTGTGTTGCTTGGGAGCAGTGTAGACAGGCTCTGCTTGGGAGCGGTGTGAACAGGCTCTGATGGAAAGCCAGGCTGGCTGTGGTGTTGGGGGCCCCCGTGTGCTGTGCTTGGGTGCCCGGTGTGCTGGGCTGTGGTGCTGGGGAGCCGTGTGGACAGGCTCTACTGGGGAGCCGTGTGGACAGGTTCTGCTGGGGAGCGGTGTGAACAGGCTCTGATGGAGAGCCAGGCGGGATGTGGTGCTGGGGGCCCCCTTGTGCTGTGTTGGGGAGCCCGTTGAGCTGGGCTGGGGAGCCCGGTGTGCTGGGCTGTTCTGCTGGGGAGCCGTGTGCACAGGCTCTGCTGGGGAGCCGTGTGGACAGGCTCTGCTGGGGAGTGGTTTGAACAGTCTCTGCTGGAGAGGCAGGCGGGCTGTAGTGCTGGGGGCCCCCGTGGGCTGTGCTGGGCGGCCCGGTGAGCTGGGCTGGGGAGCCCAGTGTGCTGGGCTGGGGAGCCCGGTGTGCTGGGCTGTGGTGCTTGGGTGCCGTGTGGACAGGCTCTGCTGGGGAGCGGTGTGAACAGGCTCTGATGGAGAGCCAGGCGGGCTGTGGTGCTGGGGGGCCCCGTGTGCTGTGCTGGGGAGCCCGTTGAGCTGGGCTGGGGAGCCCGGTGTGCTGGGCTGTGGTGCTGGGGAGCCGTGTGGACAGGCTCTGCTGGGGAGTGGTTTGAACAGGCTCTGATGGAGTGCCAGGCGGGCTGTGGCGCTTGGGGCCCATGTGTGCTGTGCTGGGGGGCCCGGTGAGCTGTGCTGGGGAGCCCGGTGTCCTGGGCTGTGGTGCTGGTGAGCCGTGTGGACAGTCTCTGCTGGGGAGCTTTGTCGACAGGCTCTGCTGGGGAGCGGAGTGAAATGGCTCTGATGGAGAGCCAGGCGGGCTGTGGTGCTGGGGGCCCGTTGAGGTGGGCTGGGGAGCCCGGTGTGTTGGGCTGTGGTGCTGGGGTACCGTGTGGACAGGCTCCTCTGGCAAGTGGTTTGAACAGGCTCTGCTGGGGGCCCCCGTGCTCTGTGCTGGGGGCCATGGTGAGCTGGGTTGGGGAGTACGGTGTGCTGGGCTGTGGTGCTGGGGAGCTGTGTGGACAGGCTCTGCTGGCGAGTGGTTTGAACAGTCTCTGCTGGAGAGGCAGGCGGGCTGTAGTGCTGGGGGCCCCCGTGGGCTGTGCTGGGCGGCCCGGTGAGCTGGGCTGGGGAGCCCGGTGTGCTGGGCTGGGGAGCCCGGTGTGCTGGGCTGTGGTGCTTGGGTGCCGTGTGGACAGGCTCTGCTGGGGAGCGGTGTGAACAGGCTCTGATGGAGAGCCAGGCGGGCTGTGGTGCTGGGGGGCCCCGTGTGCTGTGCTGGGGAGCCCGGTGAGCTGGGCTGGGAGCCCGGTGTGCTGGGCTGTGGTGCTGGGGAGCCGTGTGGACAGGCTCTGCTGGGGAGTGGTTTGAACAGGCTCTGATGGAGTGCCAGGCGGGCTGTGGCGCTTGGGGCCCATGTGTGCTGTGCTGGGGGGCCCGGTGAGCTGTGCTGGGGAGCCCGGTGTCCTGGGCTGTGGTGCTGGGGAGCCGTGTGGACAGTCTCTGCTGGGGAGCTTTGTCGACAGGCTCTGCTGGGGAGCGGAGTGAAATGGCTCTGATGGAGAGCCAGGCGGGCTGTGGTGCTGGGGGCCCGTTGAGGTGGGCTGGGGAGCCCGGTGTGTTGGGCTGTGGTGCTGGGGTACCGTGTGGACAGGCTCCTCTGGCAAGTGGTTTGAACAGGCTCTGCTGGGGGCCCCCGTGCTCTGTGCTGGGGGCCATGGTGAGCTGGGCTGGGGAGTACGGTGTGCTGGGCTGTGGTGCTGGGGAGCTGTGTGGACAGGCTCTGCTGGCGAGTGGTTTGAACAGGCTCTGCTGGAGAGCCAGGTGGGCCGTGGTGCTGGGGGCCCCCGTGTGCTGTGCTGGGGAAGCCGGTGTGCTGTTCTGTGCTGCTGGGGAGCCGTATGGACTGGCTCTGCTGGGGAGCCAGGCGGGCTGTGCTGCGGTGTGCTGGGCTGTGCTGCTTGGGAGCCCTGTAGACAGGCTCTACTTGGGAGCAGTGTGAAAAGGCTCTGATGGAGAGCCTGGCGGTCTGTGGTGCTGGGGGCCCCCGTGTGCCGTGCTCGGGAGCCCGGTGAGCTGGGCTGGGGAGCCCGGTGTGCTGGGCTGTGCTTCTGGGGAGCCGTGTACACAGGCTCTGCTGGGGAGCGGTGTGAACAGGCTCTGATGGAGAGCCAGGCGGGCTGTGTTGCTGGGTGCCCCCATGTGCTGTGCTAGGACGCCCGTTGAGTAGGGCTTGGGCGCCCAGTGTGCTGGGCTGTGGTGCTGGGGAGCAGTGTAGACAGGCTCTTCTGGGGAGCGGTGTGAACAGGCACTGATGGAGAGCCAGGCAGGCTGTGGTGCTTGGGGGCCCCGTGTGCTGTGCTGGGGAGCCCTGTGAGCTGGGCTGGGGAGCCCGGTGTGCTGGGCTGTGCTGCTGGGGAGCCGTGTAGACAGGCTCTGCTGGGCAGCGGTGTGAACAGGCTCTGATGGAGAGCCAGGCGGGCTGTGGTGCTGGGGGCCCCCGTGTGCTGTTCTGGGGTGCCCGGTTAGCTGGGCTGGGGAGCCCGGTGTGCTGGGCTGTGCTGCTTGGGAGCCGTGTCGACAGGCTCTGCTGGGGAGCGGAGTGAAATGGCTCTGATGGAGAGCCAGGCGGGCTGTGGTGCTGGGGGCCCCCATGTGCTGTGCGGTGGAGCCCGTTGAGCTGGGCTGGCGAGCCCGGTGTGCTTGGCTGTGGTGTTGGGGAGCCGTGTACACAGGCTCTGATTAAGAGCCAGGCGGGCTGTGGTGCTGGGGAGCCCGGTGAGATGGGCAGAGGAGCCCGGTGTGCTGGGCTGTGCTGCTGGGGAGCCGTGTACACAGGCTCTTCTTGGGAGCGGTGTGAAAAGGCTCTGATGGAGAGCCAGGCGGGCTGTGGTGCTGGGGGCCCCCATGTGCTGTGCTAGGGCGCCCATTGAGTTGGGCTGGGGAGCCCAGTGTGCTGGGCTGTGGTGCTGGGGAGCAGTGTAGACAGGCTCTGCTGGGGACTGGTTTGAACAGGCTCTGCTGGAGAGCCAGGCAGGCTGTGGTGCTGGGGGGCCCCGTGTGCTGTGCTGGGGAGCCCTGTGAGCTGGGCTGGGGACCCCGGTGAGCTGGGCTTTTGTGCTGGGGAGCCGTGTAGACAGGCTCTGCAGCGGAGGGGTGTGAACAGGGCCTGATGGAGAGCCAGGCGGGCTGTGGTGCTGGGGGCCCCCGTGAGCTGTGCTCAGGAGCCCGGTGAGCTGGGCTGGGGATCCCTGTGTGCTTTGCTGTGGTGATGGGGAGCCGTGTAGACAGGCTGTGCTGTTGAGCGGTGTGAACAGGCTCTGATGGAGAGCCAGCTGGGCTGTGGTGCTGGGGGCCCCCGTGTGCTGTACTCGGGAGCCCAGTGAGCTGGGCTTCGTAGCCCAGTGTGCTGGGCTGTGGTGCTGGGGAGCCGTGTAGACAGGCTCTGCTGGGGAGCGGTGTGAACAGGCACTGATTGAGAGCCAGGTCGGCTGTGTTGCTGGGGGCCCCCGTGTGCTGTGCTGTGGAGCCCGGTGAGTTGGGCCGAGGAGCCCGGTGTGCTGGGCTGTGGTGCTGGGGAGCCGTGTGGACAGGCTCTGCTGGGGAGTGGTTTGAACAGGCTCTACTGGAGACCCAGGCAGGCTGTGGTGCTGGGGGGCCCCGTGTGCTGTGCTGCGGAAGCTGGGCTGGGGAGCCCTGTGAGCTGGGCTGGGGAGCCCGGTGAGCTGGGCTTTTGTGCTGGGGAGCCGTGTAGACAGTCTCTGCTGTGGAGTGGTTTGAACAGTCTCTGATGCAGAGCCAGGCAGGCTGTATTGCTGGGGGGCCCCGTGTGCTGTGCTGGGGAGGCCGGTGTGCTGGGCTGTGGTGCTGGTGAGCCCTGTGGGCAGGCTGTGCTGGGGAGCGGTGTGAACAGGCTCTGATGGAGAGCCAGGCGGGCTGTGGTGCTGGGGGGCACCGAGTTCTGTGCTGGGGAGCCCGGTGAGCTGGGCTGGGGAGCCCGGTGTGCTGGGCTGTGCTTTCTGGTAGGCGTGTGGACCAGCTCTGCTGGGGAGCGGTGTGAACAGGATCTGATGGAGAGCAGGGTGGGCTGTGGTGCTGGGGGGCCCCCGTGTGCTGTTCTGGGGATCCCGGTGAGCTGGGCGGAGGAGCCCGGTGTGCTGGGCTGGGCTTTTGTGCTGGGGAGCCGTGTAGACAGGCTCTGCTGCGGAGGGGTGTGAACAGGCCCTGATGGTGAGCCAGGCGGGCTGTGGTGCTGGGGGCCCCCGTGAGCTGTGCTCAGGAGCCCGGTGAACTTGGCTGGGGATCCCTGTGTGCTTTGCTGTGGTGATGGGGAGCCATGTAGACAGGCTGTGCTGTTGAGCGGTGTGAACAGGCTCTGATGGAGAGCCAGCTGGGCTGTGGTGCTGGGGGCCCCCGTGTGCTGTGCTCGGGAGCCCAGTGAGCTTGGCTTCGTAGCCCAGTGTGCTGGGCTGTGGTGCTGGGAAGCCGTGTGGGCAGGCTGTGCTGGGGAGCGGTGTGAACAGGCTCTGATGGAGAGCCAGGCGGGCTGTGGTGCTGGGGGGCACCGAGTTCTGTGCTGGGGAGCCCGGTGAGCTGGGCTGGGGAGCCCGGTGTGCTGGGCTGTGCTGTCTGGTAGGCGTGTGGACCAGCTCTGCTGGGGAGCGGTGTGAACAGGATCTGATGGAGAGCAGGGTGGGCTGTGGTGCTGGGGGGCCCCCGTGTGCTGTTCTGGGGATCCCGGTGAGCTGGGCGGAGGAGCCCGGTGTGCTGGGCTGGGCTTTTGTGCTGGGGAGCCGTGTAGACAGGCTCTGCTGCGGAGGGGTGTGAACAGGCCCTGATGGAGAGCCAGGCTGGCTGTGGTGCTGGGGGCCCCCGTGAGCTGTGCTCAGGAGCCCGGTGAGCTGGGCTGGGGATCCCTGTGTGCTTTGCTGTGGTGATGGGGAGCCGTGTAGACAGGCTGTGCTGTTGAGCGGTGTGAACAGGCTCTGATGGAGAGCCAGCTGGGCTGTGGTGCTGGGGGCCCCCGTGTGCTGTACTCGGGAGCCCAGTGAGCTTGGCTTCGTTGCCCAGTGTGCTGGGCTGTGGTGCTGGGAAGCCGTGTGGACAGGCTCTGCTGGGGAGAGGGTTGAACAGGCTCTGCTGGATAGCCAGGCGGGCTGTGGTGCTGGGAAGCCCCGTGTGCTGTGCTGGATCGCCCGGTGAGTTGGGCTGGGGAGCCCGGTATGGTTGGCTGTGGTGCTGGGGAGCCGTGTGGACAGGCTCTGCTGGGGAGCGGTGTGAACAGGCCATGATGGAGAGCCAGGCGGGATGTGGTGCTGGGGGGCCCCGTGTGCTTGGCTGTGGTGCTTGGAAGCCGTGTGGACACGCTCTGCTGTGGAGTGGTTTGAAAAGGGTCTGCTGGATTGCCAGGCGGGCTGTGGTGCTGGGGGCCCCCGTGTGCTGTGCTGGGGAGCGCGGTGAGCTGGGCTGAGGAGCCCGGTGTGCAAAGCTTTGCTGCTGGGGAGCCGTGTAGACAGGCTCTGCTGGGGAGCGGTGTGAAAAGGTTCTGCTGGGGAGCGGTGTGAACACGCTCTGATGGAGAGCCAGGCGGGCTGTGGTGCTGGGGGGCCCCGTGCTCTGTGCTGGGGAGCCGGGTGAGCTGGGCTGTGGAGCCCGGTGTGCTGGGCTTTGGTGCTGGGGAGCCGTGTAGACAGGCTCTGCTGGGGAGCGCTGTGAAAAGGTTCTGCTGGGGAGCGGTGTGAACAGGCTCTGATGGAGAGCCAGCTGGGCTGTGGTGCTGGGGGCCCCCGTGTGCTGTACTCGGGAGCCCAGTGAGCTGGGCTTCGTAGCCCAGTGTGCTGGGCTGTGGGGCTGGGAAGCCGTGTGGACAGGCTCTGCTGGGGATTGGTTTGAACAGGCTCTGCTGGAGAGCCAGGCGGGCTGTGGTGCTGGGGGGCCCCGTGTGCTGTGCTGGGGAGCCCGGTGAGCTGTGCTGGAGGCCCCCGTGTCCTGTGTTAGGGAGCCCGGTGAGCAGGGCTGGGGAGCCCGGTGTGCTGGGCTGTGCTGCTGGGGAGCCGTGTGGACAGGCTCTGCTGGGGAGCGGTTTGAACAGGCTCTGCTGGAGCGCCAGGCGGGCTGTGGTGCTGGGGGCGACCTTGTGCAGTGCTTGGGAGCCCGGTGAGCTGGGCTGGGGAGCCCGTTGTGCTGGGCTGTGCTGCTGGGGAGCCGTGTCGACAGGCTCTGCTGGGGAGCGGTTTGAACAGGCTCTGCTGGAGAGCCAGGCGGGCTGTTGTGCTGGGGACCCCCGTGTGCTGGGCTGGGGAGCCCGGTGTGCTGGGCTGTGCTGCTGGGTTGCCATGTGGACAGGATCTGCTTGGGAGTGGTTTGAACAGGCTCTGATTGAGAGCCAGGCGGGCTGTGGTGCTGGAGGCCCCCGTGTGCTGTGCTGGGGAGCCCGGTGTGGTGGGCTGTGGTGCTGGGGAGCCGTGTAGACAGGCTCTGGTGTGGAGCGGTGTGAAGAGGCTCTGATGGAGAGCCAGGCGGGCTGTGGTGCTGGGTTGTCCCGTGTGCTGTGCTGGGGAGCCCGGTGTGCTGGGTTGTGCTGCTGGGGAGCCGTGTGGACAGGCTCTGCTGGGGAGCCAGGCGGGCATTGGTGCTGGGGGGCCCGGTGTTCATTGCTGGGGAGCCCGGTGTGCTGGGCTGTGGTGCTGGGGAGCCGTGTAGACAGGCTCTGCTGCGGAGCGGCGTGAACAGGTTCTGATGGAGAGCCAGGCGGGCTGTGGTGCTGGGGGCCCCCGTGTGCTGTGCTGGGGGGCCCCGTGAGCTGGGCTGGGGAGCCCGGTGTGCTGGGCTGTGGTGCTGGGGAGCCTTGTAGAAAGGCTTTGCTGGGGAGTGGTGTGAACAGGCTCTGTTGGAGAGCCAGGCGGGCTGTGGTGTTGGGGGCCCCGTGTGTTGTGCTGGGAGCCCGGTGGGCTGGGCCGGGGAGCCCAGTGTGATGGGCTGTGCCTCTGGGGAGCCGTGTGGACAGGCTCTGCTGGCGATTGATTTGAACAGGCTCTGCTGGAGAGCCAGGCGGGATGTGGTGCTGGGGGGCCCCGTGTTCTGTGCTTGGGTGCCCGGTGTGCTGGGCTGTGGTGTTGGGGAGCTGTGTGGACAGGCTCTGCTGGGGAGCGGTGTGAACAGACTCTGATGGAGAGCCAGGCGGGCTTTGGTGCTGGGGGCCACCGTGTGCTGTGGTGGGGAGCCCGGTGAGCTGGGCTGGGGAGCCCGGTGTGCTGGGCTGTGGTGCTGGGGAGCTGTGTAGACATTCTCTCCTGCGGAGCGGTGTGAACAGGCTCTTATGGAGAGCCAGGCGGGCTGTAGTGCTGGGGGCCCCCGTGTGCTGTGCTCGGCGGCCCGGTGAGCTGGGCTGGGGAGCCCGGTGTGCTGGGCTCGGGAGCCCGGTGTGCTGGTCTGTGGTGCTTGGGAGCCATGTGGACAGGCTCTGCTGGGGAGCGGTGTGAACAGGCTCTGATGGAGAGCCAGGCGGGCTGTTGTGCTTGGGGGCCCCGTGTGCTGTGCTGGGGAGCCCGTTGAGCTGGGCTGGGGAGCCCGGTGTTCTGGCCTGGGGAGCCCCGTGTGCTGGGCTGTGGTGCTGGGGAGCCGTGTAGACAGGCTCTGCTGCGGAGCGGTGTGAACAGGCCGTGATGGAGAGCCAGGCGGGCTGTGGTGCTGGGGGGCCCCGTGTGCTGTGCTGGGGAGCCCGGTGTGCTGGGCTGTGGTGCCGGGGAGCCGTGTGGACAGGCTCTGCTGGGGAGTGGTTTGAACAGGCTTTGCCGGAGAGCCACGCGGGCTGTGGTGATGGGGGGCCCCGTGTGCTGTGCTGGGGAGCCCGGTGTGCTGGGCTGTGGTGCTGGGGAGCCGTGTGGACAGGCTCTTCTGGGGGGTGGTTTGAACAGGCTCTGCTGGGGAGCGGAGTGAACAGGGTCTGATGGAGAGCTAGGCGCGCTGTGGTGCTGGGGGCCCCCGTGTGGTTTGGTCGGGAGCACGGTGAGCTTGGCTGCGGATCCCGGTGTGCTGGGCTGTGGTGCTGGGGAGCCGTGTAGTCAGGCTCTGCTGGGGAGCGGTGTGAACAGGCTCTGCTGGGGAGCGGTGTGAATAGTCTCTGATGGAGAGCCAGGCGGGCTGTGGTGCTGGGGGGCCATGTGTGCTTTGCTGGGGAGCCCGGTGTGCTGGGCTGTGGTGCTGGGAAGCCGTGTGGACAGGCCCTGATGGGGAGAGGGTTGAAAAGGCTCTAATGGAGAGTCAGGCGGGCTGTGGTGCTGGGAAGCCGTGTGGACAGGCTCTGCTGGGGTGCGGTGTGAACAGGCACTGATGGAGGACCAGGCGCGCTGTGGTGCTGGGAGCCCCCGTATGCTGGACTGGGGAGCCCGGTGTGCTGGGCTGTGCTGCTGGGGAGCCGTGTGGACAGGCTGTGCTTGGGAGTGGTTTGAACAGGCTCTGCTGGAGAAACAGGCGGGCTGTGGTTCTGGGGGCCCCCGTGTGCTGTGCTGGGGTGACCGGTGAGCTGGGCCTGGGAGCCCGGTGTGCTGGGCTGTGCTGCTGCAGAGCCGTGTGGACCGGCTCTGCTTGGGAGTTGTTTGAACAGGCTCTGCTGGAGAGCCAGGCGGTCCGTGGTGCTGGGGGCCGCCGTGTGCTGTGCTGGGGAACCCGGTGTGCTGGGCTGTGCTGCTGGTGAGCCGCGTGGACAGTCTCTGCTGGGGAGCCGTGTGGACAGGCTCTGCTGGGGAGCGGTGTGAACAGGCCATGATGGAGAGCCAGGCGGGATGTGGTGCTGGGGGCCCCCGTGTGCTCTGCAACGGAGCCCGGTGAGCATGGCTTGGGAGCCCGGTGTGCTGGGCTGTGGTGCTGGGGAGCCGTGTGGACAGGCTCTGCTGGGGAGTGGTGTGAAGAGGCTCTGATGGAGAGCCAGGCTGGCTGTGGTGCTGGGGGCCCCCGTGTGCTGTGCTGGGGAGCCCGGTGACCTGGGCTGCCGATCCCGGTTTGCTGGGCTGTGGTGCTGGGTAGTCCCGTGTGCTGTGCTGGGGAGCCCGTTGAGCTGCGCTTGGGAGCCCGGTGTGCTGGGCTGTGGTGCTGGGGAGCCGTGTGGACAGGCTCTGCTGGGGAGAGGGTTGAGCAGGCTCTGATGGAGAGCCAGGCGGGCTGTGGTGCTGGGGGCCCCGTGTGCTGTGTTGGGGGGCCTAGTGAGCTGGGCTGGGGAGCCCGGTGTACTGGACTGTGGTGCTGGCCAACCGTGTAGACAGGCTCTGCTGGGGAGCCCCGTGTGCTGTGCTGGGGAGCCCGGTGAGCTGGGCTGGGGAGCCCGGTGTACTGGGCTGTGCTGGTGGGGAGCCGTGTGGACAGGTTCTGCTGGGGAGTGGTTTGAACAGGCTCTGCTGCAGAGCCAGGCTGGCTGTGGTGCTGGGGGTCCCCGTATTCCATGCTGGGGAGCCCGTTGAGCCTGGCTGGGGAGCCCGGTGTGCTGGGCAGTGGTGCTGTGGAGCCGTGTGGACAGTTTCTGCTGGGGAGCGGTGTGAACAGGCCATGATGGAGACCCAGGCGGGATGTGGTGCTGGTGGGCCCCGTGTGCTGTGCTGGGAAGCCCGGTGAGCTGGGCCGGGGAGGCCAGTGTGCTGGGCTGTGCTGCTGGGGAGCCGTGTGGACAGGATCTGCTGGGGAGCGGTTTGAACAGGCTCTGATGGAGAGCCAGGCGGGCTGTGCTGCGGCGTGCTGGGCTGTGCCTCTGGGGAGCCGTGTAGAAAGGCTCTGATGGGGAGCCATTCGTGCTGTGATTCTGGGGGGCCCCGTGTGCTGTGCTGGGGAGCCCGGTGAGGTGGGCTGGCGAGCCCGGTGTGCTGGGCTGTGGTGCTGGGGAGCCGTGTAGACAGGCTCTGCTGCGGAGCGCTGTGAACAGGCTTTGATGGAGAGCCTGGCGGGCTGTGGTGCTGGGGGCCGCCGTGTGCTGTGCTGCGGAGCCCGTTAGGCAGGGATGTGGAGCCCGGTGTGCTGGGCTGTGGTGCTGGGGAGCACGGTGAGCTGGGCTGTGGTGCTGAGGAGCCGTGTAGACAGGCTCTGATGGGGAGCCAGGCGGGCTGTGGTGCTGGGGGGCCCCGTGTGCTGTGCTGGGGAGCCCGGCGTGTTGGGCTGTGGTGCTGGGGAGCCGTGTGGACAGGCTCTGCTGGGGAGTGGTTTGAACAGGCTCTGCTGGATAGCCAGGCGGGCTGTGGTGCTGGGGGCCCCCGTGTGCTTTGCTGGGGAGCCCGTTGAGCTGGGATGTGGAGCCCGGTGTGCTGGGCTGTGGTGGTGGGGAGCCCGGTGAGCTTGGCTGTGGTGCTGGGGAGCCGTGTGGACAGGTTCTGCTGGGGAGCCGTGTGGAAAGGCTCTTCTGGGGAGTGGTTTGAACAGTCTCTGCTGGAGAGCCAGGCTGGCTGTGGTGCTGGGGGCCCCCGTGTGCTGGGCTGGGGACCCCGGTGAGCTCGGCTGGGGAACCCCGTGTGCTGGGCTGTTGTGCTGGGGAGCCGTGTGGACAGGCTCTGCTGGGGAGCGGTGTGAACAGGCTCTGCTGGACAGCCAGGCGGGCTGTGGTGCTGGGGGCCCTCGTGTGCTGTGCTGGGGAGCCCGGTGAGCTGGGCTGGGGAGACGTGTGTGCTGGGCTGTCGTGCTGGGGAGCCGTGTGGACAGGCTCTGTTGGAGAGCCAGGCGGGCTGTGGTGCTGGGAAGCCCCGTGTGCTCTGCTGGGGGGGCCCGTGTGCTGTGCTGGGGGGCCCCGTGTGCTGTGCTGGGGAGCCCGTTGAGCTGGGCTCGGGAGCCCGGTGTGCTGGGCTGTTCTGCTGGGGAGCCGTGTGGACAGGCTCTGGTGGGGGAGTGGTTTGAACAGGCTCTTCTGGAGAGCCAGGCGGGCACTGGTGCTTGGGGCCCCCGTGTGCTGTGCTGGGGAACCCGGTGTGCTGTTCTGTGCTGCTGGGGAGCCGTGTTGACCGGGTCTGCTGGGGAGCCGTGTGAACAGGCTCTGCTGGAGAGCCATGCGGGCTGTGCTGCGGTGTTCTGGGCTGTGCTGCTGGGGAGCCGTGTAGACAGGCTCTGCTGGGGAGCCGTGTGAACAGGCTATGATGGAGAGCCAGGCGGGCTTTGGTGATGGGGGCCCCCGTGTGCTGTGCTGGGGAGCCCGTTGAGCTTGGCCGGGAAGCCCGGTGTGCTGGGCTGTGCTCCTTGGGAGCCTTGTAGACAGGCTCTGCTGGGGAGCCGTGTGGACAGGCTATGCTGGGGAGCGGTGTGAACACGCCCTGATGGAGAGCCAGGTGGGCTGTGGTGTTGGGGGCCCCCGTGTGCTGTGCTGGGGAGCCCGGTGAGCTGGGCTGGGGAGCCCCGTGTGCTGGGCTGTGCTGCTGGGGAGCGGTGTGAACAGGCTCTGATGGAGAGCCAGGCGGGCTGTGGTGCTGGGGGCCCCCGTGTGCATTTCTGGGGTGCCCCGTTAGCTGGGCTGGGGAGCCCGGTGTGCTGGGCTGTGCTGCTGGGGAGCCGTGTGGACAGGCTCTGCTGGGTAACGGTTTGCACAGGCTCGGCTGGAGAGCAAGGCGCTCTGTGGTGCTGGGGGCCCCCGTTTGCTGTGCTGGGGACCACGGTGAGCTGGGCTGGGGAGCCCGGTGAGCTGGGCTGGGGAGCCCGGTGTGCTGGGCTGTGCTGTTGGGGAGCCGTTTAGAAAAACTGTCTTGGGGAGCGGTGTGAACAGGATCTGAGGGAGAGCCACGCGGGCTGTGGTGCTGGGGGCCCGCGTGTGCGGTGCTGGGGAGAACGGTGTGCTGGGCTGGGGAACCCGGTTTGCTGGGCTGTGCTGCTGGGGAGCCGTGTAGAAAGGCTCTGCTGGGGAGCTGTGCGAAAAGGCTCTGATTGAGAGCCAGGCGGGCTGTGGTGCTGGGGGCCCCCATGTGCTGTGCTTGGGAGCCCGGTGTGTTGGGTTGTGCTGCTGGGCGGACGTGTGGACAGGCTCTTATGGGGATTGGTTCGAACAGGCTCTGCTGGAGAGCCAGGCGGGCTGCGGTATTAGTCGGCCCCGTGTGCTGTCCTCGGGAGATCGGTGAGCTAGGCTGGGGAGTCCTGTGTGCTGGGCTGTTGTGCTGAGGGGCCCCGTGTCCTGTGCTGGGGAGCCAGGTGAGCTGTGCTGGGGAGACCGGTGTGCTGGGCTGTGCTGCTGGGGAGCCCTGTGGACAGGCTCTGCTGGGGAGTGGTTTGAACAAGTTCTGATGGAGAGCCTGGCGGGCTGTGGTGCTGGGGGCCCCCGTGTGCTGTGCTGTGGAGCCCGGTGAGCTGGGCAGTGCTGCTGGGGAGCCGTGCATACTGGCTATGCTGGGGAGCTGTGTGAACAGGCTCTGCTGTAGAGCCAGGCAGGCTGTGGTGCTGGGGGCCCCCGTGTGCTGTGCTGGGGAGCCCGGTGTGCTGGGCTGTGGAGCCTGGTGTGCTGGGCTGTGCTGCTGGGGAGCCCTGTGGACAGGCTCTGCTGGGGAGTGCTTTGAACAAGCTCTGATGGAGAGCCAGGCGGGCTGTGGTGCTTGGGGCTCCCGTGTGCTGGGTTGTGGTGCTGGGGAACCGTGTAGACAGGCTCTGCTGGGGAGCGGTGTGAAAAGGCTCTGATGGAGAGCCAGGCGGGCTGTGGTGCTGGGGGGCCCCGTGTGCTGTGCTAGGGAGCCCGGTGTGCTGGGCTGTGGTTCTGGGGAGCCGTGTGGACAGGCTCTGCTGGGGAGCGGTGTGAACAGGCTAAGCTGGAGAGCAAGGCGTGCTGTGTTGCTGGCGGCCCCCGTGTGCTGTGCCGGGGAGCCCGGTGAGCTGGGTTGGGGAGCCCGGTGTTCTGGGCTGTGGTGCTGGATTGCCGTGTGGACAGGCTTTGCTGGGGAGTGGTTTGAACAGGCTCTGATGGAGAGCCAGGCGGGCTGTGGTGCTGGGCCGCCCCGTGTGCTGTGCTGGGGAGCCCGGTGTGATGGGCTGGGGAGCCCCGTGTGCCTGGCTGTGGTGCTGGGGAGCCCAGTGTGCTTTTCTGGGGGCCCCCGTGTGCGGTGCTGGGGAGAACGGTGTGCTGGGCTGGGGAACCCGGTTTGCTGGGCTGTGCTGCTGGGGAGCCGTGTAGAAAGGCTCTGCTGGGGAGCTGTGCGAAAAGGCTCTGATTGAGAGCCAGGCGGACTGTGGTGCTGGGGGCCCCCATGTGCTGTGCTTGGGAGCCCGGTGTGCTGGGTTGTGCTGCTGGGCAGACGTGTGGACAGGCTCTTATGGGGATTGGTTCGAACAGGCTCTGCTGGAGAGCCAGGCGGGCTGCGGTATTAGTCGGCCCCGTGTGCTGTCCTCGGGAGATCGGTGAGCTAGGCTGGGGAGTCCTGTGTGCTGGGCTGTTGTGCTGAGGGGCCCCGTGTCCTGTGCTGGGGAGCCCGGTGAGCTGTGCTGGGGAGACCGGTGTGCTGGGCTGTGCTGCTGGGGAGCCCTGTGGACAGGCTCTGCTGGGGAGTGGTTTGAACAAGTTCTGATGGAGAGCCTGGCGGGCTGTGGTGCTGGGGGCCCCCGTGTGCTGTGCTGTGGAGCCCGGTGAGCTGGGCAGTGCTGCTGGGGAGCTGTGCATACTGGCTCTGCTGGGGAGCTGTGTGAACAGGCTCTGCTGTAGAGCCAGGCAGGCTGTGGTGCTGGGGGCCCCCGTGTGCTGTGCTGGGGAGCCCGGTGTGCTGGGCTGTGGAGCCTGGTGTGCTGGGCTGTGCTGCTGGGGAGCCCTGTGGACAGGCTCTGCTGGGGAGTGCTTTGAACAAGCTCTGATTGAGAGCCAGGCGGGCTGTGGTGCTTGGGGCTCCCGTGTGCTGGGTTGTGGTGCTGGGGAACCGTGTAGACAGGCTCTGCTGGGGAGCGGTGTGAAGAGGCTCTGATGGAGAGCCAGGCGGGCTGTGGTGCTGGGGGGCCCCGTGTGCTGTGCTAGGGAGCCCGGTGTGCTGGGCTGTGGTTCTGGGGAGCCGTGTGGACAGGCTCTGCTGGGGAGCGGTGTGAACAGGCTAAGCTGGAGAGCAAGGCGTGCTGTGTTGCTGGCGGCCCCCGTGTGCTGTGCCGGGGAGCCCGGTGTGCTTGGCCTGGGAGCCCCGTGTG
>JAMOIN010000163.1:0-69347 GCA_024666655.1 Dascyllus trimaculatus
CTGGTTCAAAATATTAGATAAACGTTGGCTGATGGATGAACATCTCCAGGTTTGGAACGTGACTACGACTCGTTAAAGTCTGACTCCTGCCGTCTCTTCCGATCCACTCCTCGTCTGTTTCTTTATTTCATGCTGTAATTTCATTTCAGCTCCATCATTGATTTTTACCGACAGTCGCATTAAGGTTTTCTTCTTTCGCCTAAAACAAAGCTGCCACTGTTCTGCTGCGCTCTGATCACAAAATAAATTCTCTAACGGGGGTAATAACTTCACCGGAGCTGATGAAAATGAAATTATTTACTGGTGTGGTTCCCACTCAGCCGCCTGGTAATTTACATTTTACTGTAATAACTGCTCACAGACGACTCCAGCTGAAGTTCTGATATAAAAACTGAACATTTTTTAGTTTTTGTTGATGAAAAATGATGTTTATGTCACTTATAGAAAGGATGGAATAGAGAAAAGCAAAGTGAGGAGATGAAAACTCAACAATCATGAGTGAAATAAACCAGAGGACCTGTTAGAAACCTCGTTAAATGCATGATAACGAGATAAACAGTCGACTTTATTGATTAGATGAGTCGGTGAAGCTGCAAACATGTTTTTTTTATTGACATGATGATGTTATTAATTAATATTTAGTGCAGTTCAAACAGAAACTTCTGAGCTGATTGATTTTTAAACTAGATTCAAGCCGAGGTAACTTTAATAAAATCAGCCGGATGATGTTTGTTCAGTGTTTTCCTCTTTATTGTCGGCCGTCTGGTCGGTGAAAAAAGGTCATTTTGATTGTAGAGGAAAACTTCATTCCTATAACTGAGTGTTTTAAAGGTTTTACTGTTAAATTATTTTGTTAGATGTTGTCATAACTCAAAAACATTGATACGAAGTGCTGTTGATCATTTATTTATTTGTTTGTTTGTTTGTTTATTTATGTCTATTTATTTATTTACTTATTTATCTTTATTTATTTATATATATACTTATTTATTTACCTATTTATTTTATTCATCTATTTATTTGCTTGCTTATTTATTCATTATTTATTTATTTATTTACTAATTAATTTATTTACTTACTTATTTATACATCTATTTTTTTATTTTTCTATTTATTTATTCATTTACTTAATAATTTATTTATTTGTTCACTTACTAAAATTATTTATCTATCTATTTATTTATTTACTTGCTTCCGTATGTATTTATCTATTTATTTATTCAATTATTTATTTACCTATTCAGCTATATATTTTATTTATTTATCTATTTATTTATCTATATATTTTTTATTTATTTATTCACTTCCTTACTAATTTATTTTATCTATTTATTTATTTATGCATTCACTTATTTATCTATATATCTATTCATCTATTTTTTAAATTAGTTTATTTATTTCTCTATCTATTTATTTATTTACTTACATATTTATTTATTTATCAATTTATCTATTTACCTATTCGCTTATGTATCTTTTTATGTATTTATTTACTTTTGTATTTATTTATGTATTATCTATTAGTTTATTCACTTATTTAATTATCTTTTTATTTATTTATTCACTTATTTATCAATCTATTTATCTATTTATTTATCAACTAACTTATTTTTATCTATTTATTTAACTATTTATCTATCTATTTATTTATTTGTTTATTCACTTATTTATGTATCTGTCTGTTTATTTATTTACTTTTTTAATTGAGCCCATGTGAGTAACAACGTCACTGCAGCTAATGAAAATGAAGTTATCCTGCTAACTTCCTACTTCACTGTAAAAAAAAAAAGAGTCCAGCTGAAGTTCAGATATAAAATGAAGTTCAGATATAAAAGAGCAGATGTTTTTACTTTAGTTGAAATGTTGTTTACGTCTCTTATAGAACAGTGTGAATAGAATGAAGCAACATGAGGTGACATAATGAGGTGTTTCTGGGTAGAGGTTAGAACTGGAGGTACAGCAGCAGGAGATGTGGGCGGATTGAGGGCAGCAGAGAAACCACAGCAGCTCAGCCGACCTCCGACCTCCGACCTCCGACCTCCGACCAGGAGAGGAGTGAAGGTTTATTATCGACGATCACCGAAAATCAATACGAAGAACGATCAGCTTTAATCAGAGATGAGACATTTCCATCCTCATCGACAGAGCAGGAAGAGGTCTGATGGAAATGACGTTAAACAAACTACTCTACTCTACTCTATTCTACTCTACTCTACTCTACTCTACTCTACTCTACTCTACTCTATTCTATTCTACTCTACTCTACTCTACTTTACTCTACTCTACGCTATGCTACTCTACTCTACTCTATATTTCGCTACTCTACTCTATTCTGCTCTACTCTACTCTACTCTACTCTACTCTACGCTACTCTACACTACTGTACTCTACTCTACTCTACTCTACACTACTGTACTCTACTCTACTCTACTCTACTCTACTCTACTCTACTCTACTCTATTCTATTCTACTCTATTCTATTCTACTCTACTCTACTCTACTCTACTCTACTCTACTCTACTCTACTCTACTCTATATTTCGCTACTCTGCTCTATTCTACTCTACTCTACTCTAGTCTACTCTACTCTACTCTACTCTACTCTACGCTACTCTACACTACTGTACTCTACTCTACTCTACTCTACTCTACTCTACTCTACTCTACGCTACTGTACTCTATTCTACTCTACTCTACTCTACTCTACTCTACTCTACTCTACTCTACGCTATGCTACTCTACTCTACTCTATATTTCGCTACTCTACTCTATTCTGCTCTACTCTACTCTACTCTACTCTACGCTACTCTACACTACTGTACTCTACTCTACTCTACTCTACACTACTGTACTCTACTCTACTCTACTCTACTCTACTCTACTCTACTCTACGCTACTGTACTCTACTGTACTCTACTCTACTCTACTCTACTCTACTCTACTCTACTCTACTCTACTCTACTCTACTCTACTCTACGCTATGCTACTCTACTCTACTCTACTCTACTCTACTCTATATTTCGCTACTCTACTCTATTCTGCTCTACTCTACTCTACTCTACTCTACTCTACTCTACCCTACCATACTCTACTCTACTCTACTCTACTCTGCTCTGCTCTGCTCTGCTCTGCTCTGCTTACTCTACTCTACTCTACTCTATTCTATTTTATTCTATTCTATTCTATTCTATTCTATTCTATTCTATTCTATTCTATTCTATTCTATTCTATTCTATTCTATTCTACTCTAGTGTCAGTGAAACTCCACGTCTACTTCCTGAACTCCTCCCAACAGCTTCTTTCTATTCTATTCTATTCTATTCTATTCTATTCTATTCTATTCTATTGTAGTCTACCATACTCTACTCTACTCTTCTCTACTCTACTTTACTCTACGATACTGTACTCTATTCTACTCTACTCTACTCTACTCTACGCTATGCTACTCTACTCTATGCTACTCTACTCTACTCTACTCTATATTTCGCTACTCTACTCTATTCTGCTCTACTTTACTCTACTCTACTCTACCCTACCATACTCTACCATACTCTACTCTACTCTACTCTACTCTACTCTACTGTACTCTACTCTACTCTACTCTACTCTACTCTACTCTACACTACTCTACTCTACTCTACTCTACTCTACTGTATACTGTACTGTACTGTACTCTACTCTACTCTACTCTACTCTACTCTACTCTACTCTACTGTATACTGTACTGTACTGTACTCTACTCTACTCTACTCTACTCTACTCTACTCTACTCTACTCTACTGTATACTGTACTGTACTGTACTCTACTCTACTCTACTCTACACTACTCTACTCTACTCTACTCTACTCTACTCTACACTACTCTACTCTACTCTACTCTACTCTACCCTACTCTACTCTACTCTATTCTATTCTATTCTATTCTATTCTATTCTATTCTATCGTGTCAGTGAAACTCCACGTCTACTTCCTGAACTCCTCCCAGCAGCTTCTGTCCTGCAGCTCCTCTGACCTCTGAGGACTGAAACCGACTCTTGATTATCGGTGATCAATAGTTTCAGCCTCTCGTCTTATCGATGGACCGACTCCTCCGTATCACCGCTGAGACACCGATTCATTCTGACGGTGGTGGACGTGTTCTCTCTGGATACAACCTCAGACTGATTCTAGATATGAAACATGAAGCAGAAAGTCTGTCGGTTTCCTTAAAAACACTAAAACCATCAGTTAAAGGAGTCGGTGAGCCGACAGCTCGTTACCAAGACCTCTGATTAAAAACCAATCTGTTAACTAACAGGAAGTCCACAGTAAAAACAAACAAACAAATAAGAAATGCAGTGTTTTATAGTGCATCTGTAGTAAAAAACAAAGCAAACATTACATTATTAAAAAGCACAAAACAGTAAAAAAGACATTTTCCTTTTATCTAATAGTAAATCTGTAATAAATGTTGACATGTGCTGTTATTTAATGGTTTATCTATGACTGAAAATAAAAGATCCTTCTAGTATTTTATGGTTTATAAGAGGAAGGTCCACGTTTTAAACAACAAACAAAACAAACAAACAAACAAACAAAACTGATATATTTGGTGTTTTAATGGTGTATTTAGAGTAAAAACAAACAACGACAAAGAAAACAAGCACAAAATAGTTAAAAAGGGTGAAACCTTCTCCTGTTATTTAATAATAAATTTATAATTCAGAAAAAAGGCATTTGCTCTTATTTAATGGTTTGTTTACAAATGAAAATATAAGATCCCTCTGTTATTTTATTGTTTATAAATGGGCGTCCACATTAAAAAACAAACAAACTGAACATTTTCCTGTTATTTAATATTAAACTTTAATTAAAAAGAGGAATTACTTGCTATTATTTGATGGTTTATCTATAATTTAAAATACAAGATCCTTCTGTTTCTAAGAGGATGTCCACACTTTTAAAAGAAGATATATATTTAGTGTTTTAATGGTGTATTTATAGTAAATAATAACAATAATAAAAAACAACAACAACAAAGACAACAAGCACAAAACAGTAAAATAAAGGTTGGGACATTTTCCTGTTATTTAATATTGAATTTATAATTTTTAAAAGGTCATTTGCTCTTATTTCATGGTTTGTCTACATTTGATCCTTCTGTTTATCATAGATGTGCAGGACAACGACTGCAAATGTGAAGTAAATCTATAAAATGACAGTAAACGTGCAGCTCAGTCACAGGTTGTTGTTATTTATTCTAATTTTGATGGTGTAAACACAGTAAACAGGAGGTTTTCTGCTCCTTAAGGGAGATAATGGGATGTTTTCTGTAAAACTATAATAAAAAATATAATTTTCTGTTATTTAATAGTTTATGTTCAGTACAAAAAACTGCAAATGTGAAGTAAATCCATAAAATAACACGCAGCTCAGTACCTCTGATTTATAACATGGAAATTATTCACATGCTGTCAATAAAAAAACAACATACAGATCAATAAAAATAGATTATTTTCCCTGTTAGTTAATGATTTACCTACAGCGACAGCGACTCTTGTTAAAAAAAATCGAATAAATTATTTTTTATTACCGTATAAATCAGTAAAAACACAGACCTAAAACAGAAATAAATAATAATAAATAGATAAATTAAATAATAAATACAGCCTATTGCGACTGAATCGTTCCAAGATTGATAATTATTTGCGTTTTTTTAAAATGTCACGTAAAAAAAACAAAGATAATAATGCAATTCGACTTTGTAAATAACCAAAAAAAATACAAGTGGATCACGTTTTATGGATAATATCTGTTAAATATAAAGTCTTACACACATCAGAGCTAGAATACTAGTTTATTTTGAAGGGCTTCAGTGTCTAAATTCACTTCCTCTCTTCTCTTTATTAGCTTAACTCCTACTTCCAGTTGATGGACACTCGAACCCCAACCTCTCATTGTCGCGTCCCTCCATGAACCCACCTTTAAATGATTATTCTAAACCGTCCCGTCGTGTCCTCACCGCCGTCTAGGACCTGTCTGGAAGAAAAATATCTATTAAACCACAAATAAAGCTACATGACGAGGGAAGGTGTCCAATTAGACGCCGAACAGGTTCAATTAAAGGCATAATTGCTCGAGGCAGCAGAACAGGCTGGTGGTGAGGAAGAGGAGGAGGAAGAGGAGGAGGAGGAGGCCTTGAAATAACGAGAGAGATAAGGAGGGTCTTCATTTCAAAACACAAGCAAACGAAGCTTTATCTCATGTTTCTGTGTGAGTTTATTGAACATTTAGACGTTCAAAGCACATTTTTGGAAGCGCAGATGAAGGTTATTTCAGATTTAGGTGCACAGGAGCCACAGATGGACGGAGGAGATGCGTTCCTGATCGCTCAAAGGTACATTTTTAGCTAATGATTTAAAAAATGCGAAGCCATGACCTTGGAAATGTTCTCCTCGGCGGTGAGACTATGAGTTAAATGGCAAATGTGAGGAAGCCGTGGCCGTGAATGCCGATGTGCTCTCAGCTGAGTGTGATTATGTAATTAGCATGACATTCACCAAATACCAGCATCATTAGCACCTGGGAGCTTTCATAGCGCCGCACGCTAACCAATCACTCAGGCTGCGGTCGCTAAGTCGATGCTTTTATCCCGAACAAGGAGAAAAATTAAAGCACCTTCAGGCTGCAGCCGTCCAATCAGTGATCTCACAGCTGATGACATCACACCGAGGCGTCCTGGAGGGTTTTAGTTCAAGTGATGATCCGTACTTAAAGTTAAAAACGCATTAAAGTGAAGCCGTTTGACCGTTTGGTTGGAAACTACAAAACAACACAAGAACATTTACAGTGGTGGAGCCTGTGTTAGCATCAGCTGCAGCTGTTAGCATGTCCAGCTAACAGCTTTAGCCTCTGCAGCTACACGATACAGTCAACAATAATAATAATAATAATAATAAAATCCTCAGAACAGCGCTGGAGTCCAGCTTTCCTCTACTCTTAAAATATACATTTATATATAAAATAATTTAAATAGAAATGGAAACAAAGCTGGCTCATTGGGAATCCAGGAAATCCTTGAAATCCTTGGATTTAAAAAAATAATAATTGTATATTTTTGTAAAGTCATAAGACTCTGTTATTAAAGGGATTAAATGGTAAATCCATAAAACAACAGTAAAAGTCTTGGCAGCTTTTTAAACAGAAATAAAAAGAAAACATATGTTTATTTTGTTAGTTTGTTTTTTAATAGAATAACAACGGTTTTAAAAAGGACATTTTCTACTTTTAATATTTTTTTGATGAATCAATAAAATACCAACACTAAGATTATGAAACTTTTTGCTGTCATTAAATAATAAATCTGCAGTAAAATAACAGAAAATGTGCCAACAGGTTTTTACACCGACCTCTAATGTAAAAAAAATTAAATTAAATTCTGTTAATAGAAACAAAAAGAAAACACACGATTAGCTTGTTTGTTTGATTTTGTATTTTAACAGTAACCGTATTAAACACACACACAAACAGGACATTTTCTATTTTTAAGTAATTTATTTTAATATTTTTTAATTTAATTTAATTTAATTTAATTTAATTTAATTTATCTTTTAATTGATAGTTCACCTACTGTAAATAAAAATAATAATAAAAAATAAAAAAGAAATCGACTTTGGTGATGGTTAATAATTTATCTACAGTGATATTAACTAAAAATAAAAATAAAATAAATAGATTTTATTAATTTATCAGTATATTCAGTAAAAATATTGACCTGAAATTATTTATTTTGCATCTAAATTGCTCCACATTTATTAATTCTTTACGTTCTCTCCTAAAATTACCATCACCAACATAAATATGACAACAGTTACATACAATGATAAAGCAATTTGACTGTAAATAAACCAAAAATACTGAAGAACCTCCTGCTGTGGAGACCTTCTGTTAAAATATTCCACCATGCTGCTGTTAAAACACGTGTTTACTGCAGTTTCAGGTTGGAAGTGTTCAGTCATGATGCTAGCAGCGCATAGAAAACACTGTACCGGCCTGTTAGCGAGGTGAGAAGGTGAGTTTTACTGGATAAAGTGGATGGAAGCAGCGTTTTGAGCCCACTACTGGAGCTAACTACAGATAGCATCACTGCTAGCCACGTAGAAATAAGAATCTTACTTTTGGCCGCCTTTGTGTGAAATCAAAAACCCACTGCATCGAATATTCTGACAAATTTTGAGCCTTAAATTTGAAATATTTGCTGTAATCTGTGTGAATAACAGCAGAAACCTCCACTGAGCTGCACGTCGGGTCACATCTGAAGAGCTCTGTCTTCTCTGTATCTGATCAAAGAAGCTAAAGTTAGCTTCACCTGCAGCCCTGATTCCAATCAACCTCCACCCGTTAAACCTCCTCTCGCTCATCTCAGCCACGCATCTCACAGATGTGTCGCTCAGGACGCCTCCGTCACGTTCTCCACGGATTAGGCCTCCTCTGCTATCAGAGATGGAGGATTAGTGATCTGATCAGGCGTTCAGATGGGACGATTAGTGAACCCCGTATTCTCCCAGAGAAGCTGGAAACCAGACTGTTGTTGGGGTCCGAGCACCAACAGTAGAACCCTGTTGTTATTAGTCAGGTTATTACTACTACTCGACTTTTGAATCGCAATTTTGAGGCCCTAAAAACACTCGCAAACGCGTATAAATTGGCACGCCCATCAGACCTGGCGAAAAATTTAGCATTCTGGGGGAATTACACATGTAAGTGACAAAATGGCTCAATAGCGCCCCCTAGAAAGTTAAAGAAATTAAGCCCCTGAACGACGTTTGACCTAGAGCTTCCAAATTCAGTAGACATATGAATCACATCAAGATGCACAAAAAAGCCTCAAGAACACATACCCACAATGCAACAGGAAGTCCACCATTTTGAATTAGATTTTTGTTGATTTTGGCGATATTTTTCGAATTTTCGAGAGCGAACACATCGTAGGGGGTAACTCTGAGACGCCTCAAATATAGCCAGCCTATACTCCAGGCATTGGTGAGCAAAAGGTTTTAAAGTGTTCTGCAGAAGTATGAGGGCGTGGCCGTTGCGGCTCGTGGCGTTTTGCCGTTTTGCCATGCAAAAAACAGGAAGTGCTGTGTAACTGGCCTGTACGTGCTCCAATCGGCTTCAAACTTCACATGCATGATCAAAGTCCGGCCCTGATGACAGCCATATGACCATATAAGGATAGCTCAGTCACATGACCATATAAGGATAGCTCAATCACATGACCATATAAGGATAGCTCAGTCACAGGGCTATTGTGATGCTCGCCATCACGCCATGAAACAGGAAGTGATGTCTAACTAGCCTGTACGTGCTCCAATCGGCTTCAAACTTCACATACATGTTCAAAGTCCGGCCCTGATGACATCCATATGACCATATAAGGATAGCTCAGTCACATGACCGTATAAGGACAGCTCAGTCACAGTCCTATTCTGATGCTCGCCATCACGCCACGAAACAGGAAGTGATGTCTAACTAGCCTGTACGTACTCCAATCGGCTTCAAGCTTCACATGCATGATCAAAGTCCGGCCCTGATGACAGCCATATGACCATATAAGGATAGCTCAATCACATGACCATATAAGGATAGCTCAGTCACAGTCCTATTGTGATGCTCGCCATCACGCCATGAAACAGGAAGTGATGTCTAACTAGCCTGTTCATGCTCCAATCGGCTTCAAACTTCACATGCATGATCAAAGTCCAGCCCTGATGACAGCCATATCCAGTCTCAGTCACGGCGCCACCTGTTGGACATGTGCGCAATACCTGCTGGCAGCTTTAATTCATGTTGTTGTATTTCATTGTTGTATTTTGCTGTCTAAGACATTATATGGCCCTGAGGTAAAGGGTAAACATGAGGGGAGTAAAGACGAGCTCCCCTTATAGGAGGAATAACAGTGTAAAGGCTTGTTTCATTGTCTTCGTATTTAGACAGCAGAGGTGAACGATCTGCTGCTGCTCTGTTGTCTTTTGGTCAAGTCGTGGTCGGCCCTCCAGTGAAGCCCTCGCGGGGGCCGACAGCATCAAATAAATTGGATTTCATATGCTTGCCGTGAATATAAGGCTCATCCAATCTGTGGGCCGCGCTGCACTTTCTCCAGCGTTCATGACACCCTCCGGCTTTTCATCTGCAGCCCGGCTTCGGCGGATCACTTCTCATTATTTCTTTGCTGAATCTTCCAATCTGGTCGGTTAAAACGCGACACGTCAGTCGTTCTCCTGAGGAAGGAGGAAAATGAAGCAATAGGTGCTGTTTCCCGGATATTTATCGTCATCGTTTGCTCTTTTTCTTTCCTTCCTGCTTTCTTAAATTACAAATTTATGCAAAATAATTGGTGTATATGCAAAACAATGTACTATGGCTGATATGGTAGCCTCTTTAATGACCTGCACACCAGAAATATATATATAAAACTGTATTATTATTAAAAAGTAAAATAATTGTATATTTATTTGATATTATTGGGATAATAGTTAAAGTAACTGTTTGGTTGTTAATTTAAAGATAAGGTCTGTATACTTGCAGACTTTTCTGTGCAATTAAACAGAAAACTACAGTAAGTTTGTTGTTGTTTTCAATATAATTTGATTTTCTTACAAAATAAGTACAAAAAAAGGAAAGAAAAATTGGTGTTTCCTGGATATTTATTCACATCATTTGCTTTTTTTCCTGCCGACGGACGTTCTAGCCATGCAGGGTGATCGCGTTTTATTCAACTACACACATTTTTTATCCCATTAAATGGTAAATTTGGTTGTTTATTCATATCTGTTCGTAGAAGCTGCTTGTTTCAATCAATATAAATAATGTTTACTGCCTGTATATGGACATTTTATTAATAAATTACATTTTTAAGATAAGGTAAAACTTTTATTAATCAAGATATCACTCAGAAATAACTGAATGACATAAGAACGCAGCCTAAAAAGTAGAAAAACAATAAGATATAAGTACAATAGAAAACTGAAATACAATAAATAAGCTAAAATAGGGCTGGAGCAGAACAGTAGTGCTGGTCATTATGTTGAGATAATAATATCACACATGATAATGAAATATTGCACTGAGAAATGAGATAAAATGAATATATTGTACATTAAACATAAAATGTTGTTCATAAAAGTGAAATATTGCACATGTGATCAAAACATGATGGATGACAGTTCAGCATTACACCTGAGAAATTAAAATATGACATATTACACATGGAATGAAATGCTACACATTACATGGAAACACATTTTGAACAGACTATTGAGAAGTAATATTGCAAATAATATTGATATTATTGATTAGAGCTAATGTTTTGTACTTAATTACAATAAATTATGAGCTAAAATTAACGAACATTTAAATATCAACTTCCTCCAGTCAGATTTTCTTGAATGGTTTTTGACTTTTTGTGTTTTTTTATGTAGGTTATTGTAGGAAACGGTTGCTAATGAACTTTTAAAAATTTTTAAACAACAGTTGTGGATTTCAACACGAAATTTAAAGCAAAAACAACACAAATGATAAATAAGCATTAAAAGTCGTCTGTAGCTGAGCAGCTCTGTCAAATGAAACTTCATTATTCTTGTCCTCTGGTTTGCTAAACTGACGCATGGGACAGCCAAATGCTAGCCGCTGCTAACTGTGACTAGCATTAGCATTAGCTACATGCAGCAGGTGCAAAATAAACTCTGTTGGTTAAATCACAGCTGAAAATAGAAAACAGAATTGTTGCTAATGAGCTTTCTTTTTAAAAAAAAACATATTGACCTGCACATATTTCAACACGATATATTTTTTAAAAAGCATAGCATAGCCAAATGCTAGCTGCTGCTAAGTATGACTAGCATTAGCTACATTAGCATGTGTAATATAAACTGCTTTAATGTGAAATATTCAAATTTTTGCACCTGAAAAATGAGATGAAAATTAAAAGGAAGTATTATTATTACTAGAGTAGCATTAAATATAATAATAATAATAATAAACTTTATTTATAGAGCACTTTTCAAAACAAATGTTACAAAGTGCTTTCCAATAACAACAACAATAAAACTAAATAAAGCACACCAATACATAATTTAATAAGGCCCATGATCATTTTATAAAATCAGTAATAATGACAGCATAAAGCTTAAAACTTAAATAAATAAATAAATATGAATATAATGGAAAAATATACTGAAGTACACAATGCACATAAAAGTGTAAAATATACGAATAAAAATGTGCAAAATTGAAAAAATGCATCATAAAATGTAAAATGCTAACAATAAAAAACATACAGTGGATAATTATACCATTAATAAATATATAGCAATGAAAATAAATAATAATATTGCACATATAATCAAAATGCTGCACATGAAAATGCGATGAAGTTGAAATATTGCACATTAAACTGAAATATTACAACAGAGAAATGAGAATATGAAACATCTGAGTCATGGTGTGTCGTCCTCTTTGATAGAATATGTGGAAAAGCAGGAGGTGGACCTCTGCAGCGCGACGCCGAGTTCCTCTTCCTGTTCCGACGTGATTAGCGATTGTTCACACGCAGCTCATCCGATAATCACACGGACTTGTTTTTAAAGAACACAGATGAACCTCATTGTCTCCGCCATTGATAAAACACAAAACGGCTCTAATGATGTACACAAAGCTGCTAACGAGCCGCCGGCCTGCTGTCCTCTTTGGTATGCACGGAGCGGAGCAGGTAGTTAGAGTCGGCGCTCTGGAGGTGTGCTAGGTGATCCATTTCTCTGAGCCAGAAGGTCACGCAGATTAAACCCTCCTATGAAGATCCCAGTTTTCCATGACAGCTGTCTGCAGGGGAGCTCTAAAACCCGGCTCTCAATGAGATGTAAAATTAACTCCGAGCCTTCTGATGTGAAGGTCATGCTTTTGTAGCAGAGAGAACGACGGCCGCCTCTCCTCTCCGGCTGTAACCGATGCATTTTCCCGGCCCGCATTCAAAGGCCTGCAGCCAGGAGCCGGTCGACGCCCACTCCTTTTGATGAAGTGCACATTTGTCACCAGCACCAGGAATTAGATCTGAGCTCCAGCTGCTGCGGAGTCCTTTCAATCTGCGCCGACATCTCTCTTAAAAACAGGAATTTCAGCAGCTCTCACATTAGCACACTCACCCTGAGCTCTATTATGCTCCGGTTATCTTTCACCGGCGGCTTCTGAGTGAGAAAAATCACATTTCCTCTCCCGGCCGCACACACTGCACTTAAACTCCACCGCTCTTATCGTGTTCATGTTTCACTGGAGACCAAACTGCTGGGATATTATTTTTTAAAGCGCAGATCAGCCCCTTTTCATTGTGAGAACCTTATCTGTGTAAAAATGACATTCAGGAGCACAAAACCACCTTAAATAATTCCACTTTAAACCCGATACCGCCTTAAAACACGGGGCTCGACATTAAGTGATTATCTTTAACGACCCGTTCTGTTGTTTAGAATACCTTAAAAGGTCACATCTACGTAGGAAACCAGATTAATTCCCACAAATTAGATCTGTTGGTGACATTTAGGCCGTTTTATTTACAACACATAAATTTAAAGTTCTTCACGGTGAATTTCTGCAGTTATTTTAATTCAGTAGCATTGAATGAAACCCTCAGATGGATTTATTTTACCAGGAGTAGTTTTGCGATTAAAGAAAATAAGCAGTGCAGTCAGCAGCCACTTTATTAGGGACACCCTGCTAGTAAAAGGTTTGCCTTCAGAGCTTCCTTAATCCTTCGTGGCGTACTTTAAACAAGCTGTTGCAGACGTTCCTCAGAGGTTCTGGTCCATGTTGACATGATAGCATCACATCCATGATGCCAACCTCCCGTTCCACCACATCCCAAAGGAGCTCTACTGGACTGAGATCTGGTGACTGTGGAGGCCGTTGGAGTCCAGAGAACTCATCGTCATGTTCTAGAAACCAGTTGGAGACGGTTGGAGATGGTTGTAGTAGTAGTACTGTGGCTAACATTAGTGTTGATGTAGTAATGTGGCTAACGTTAGCTTTGATGGTTGCAGTAGTAGTAACGTGGCTAACATTAGCGCTGATGGTTGTAGCAGTGGTAATGTGGCTAATGTTAGTAGCAGTAATGTGGCTAACGTTAGCTTAGATTGTTGTAGTAGCAGTAATGTGGCTAACATTATTGTTGATGGTAGTAATGTGGCTAACAATAGGTTTGATGGTTGTAGTAGTACTATTGTGGCTAACATTAGCGTTGATGGTAGTAATGTGGCTAACATTAGCTTTAATGGTTGTAGTAGTAGTAATGTGGCTAACATTAGCGCTGATGGCAGTAGTAGCAGTAGTGTGGCTAATGTTAGCTTTGATGGTAGTAGCAGTAATGTGGCTGACGTTAGCTTAGATTGTTGTAGTAGCAGTAATGTGGCTAACATTATTGTTGATGGTAGTAATGTGGCTAACAATAGGTTTGATGGTTGTAGTAGTACTATTGTGGCTAACATGAGCGTTGATGGTAGTAATGTGGCTAACGTTAGCTTTAATGGTTGTACTAGTAGTAATGTGGCTAACATTAGCGTTGATGGCAGTAGTAGCAGTAGTGTGGCTAATGTTAGCTTTGACGGTAGTAGTAGTAATGTGGCTAACGTTAGCTTAGATGGTTGTAGTAGCAGTAATGTGGCTAACCTTTTTAGTTGGAGACGATCTGAGCTTTGAGACATGGAGCATTATCCTGCTGGAAGTAGCATCAGAAGATGGTCCACTGTGGTCATAAAGGGATGGACATGGTCAGCAGCAACACTCAGGTAGGCTGTGGAGTTTAAACCAGTTGGTACTAAGAAAACACCCCCCACACCATTAGACCACCAGCAGCAGCCTGAACCGTTGATCCAAGGCAGGATGGATCCATGCTTTCATGTTGTTCTGACCTACCATCTGAATGTTCAGCTGAAATGGAGACTCATCAGACCAGGCAGCGTTTCTCCATCTTCTACTGTCCAGTTGTGGTGAGCCTGTGTGAACTGTAGCCTCAGTTTCCTGGTCTTAGCTGACAGGAGTGGCCCCCGGTGTGGTCTTCTGCTGCTGTAGCCCATCTTCTCCAAGGTTGTTGTGGTTCAGGTGTTCTGCATTCCTTGGTTGAGTTCCTGCTGCCTTTCTATCATCTCCAACCAGTCTGGCCATTCTCCTCTGACCTCAGACCATCCTCTGTAAACCCTAGAGATGGTTGTGGTGGAAATCCTAGTAGACTCAGACCAACAACCATGCCACGTTTAGAGTCATATAAATGCCCTCTGTCCTCATTCTGATGCTCGGTTTGAACTTCAGCAGTTCGTCTTGACCATAGACATATAAACGTAGACGCCGCATTGACTGTGGAGGGACGTGCCTAAAGCGCCGCCATCTTGGTACAGGGCTAGCAGAGGGGGGAGTGAATGTAAGTCTATGGAGGTAAGAGGTACTCCACAATCTTAAAGTAGAATTATTCACTGAATTTTCGACCGATTTCCAAACGGTTTGGTTTGTTAAAAACGTCACACATGTAGCTTTGACACAGGATGCTTGGATGCTTTTGTTCTATTTATGTCTGCCTGTCCGTCCTCCATGTCTGACGTTTGTAACAAACAATACATGTTGACAACTGCTGGATTTATGATCACTTTTGTAGTGCAGACATGTCATTCCTCTATAGACATAATGCACTGTAGGGGCGAGTGGCACTGTACCAAGATGGCCGCCGCGTAGGCACGTCGGCTCCAATCGGCAGCGGCAGTCAACGCGGCGTCTACATATATATGTCTATGGTCTTGACCACGTCTACATGCCTGAATGTGTTGAGTTGCTGCCATGTGATTGGCTGATTAGCTATCTGTGTTAACGAGCAGTTGAACAGGTGTACCTAATAAAGTGGCCGGTGAGTGTAATTCAGTCACATAGTTTCATATTTAACATATGATTCTCCACTTAGCTCGAGGCTGTTGTTCTCCAGCGGTGTAACCAGGAGTTTGAGGCGCTAAAAGCTGAATGCAGAGAAGAAAGTTCCTCCATGAAGCTGCTGCTGGTGCATCAATATTAAAGCCGCCTCCAGGCTCAACATGCTGCCGTCCTGCTGCAGCCGACGGCGTCAAAGCAGCGACTGAGATGTGATGAGTTTAACAGAGACGTAACGAAGGATGAGGATTTAAACCTGGCGACTGACGATTAAATCAGCTCCAGTGTTCGTCCACAGACCAGCCTTGGATGCAGACTTTACCCTGAGGAACAGAACATGCAGGAGATGCATTAAAGGGATGAAAGCTCACATTAAACAGGGCTGGTGCTCATCTTTCTATAGGCTGCTGGAGTTTTGGCGATCATACAAAGCTTCTGGTGTAACATCGTTAACTTCTAGCTTCTTGTAGATCATCCCTCCTCTGTTTCAGTGACACGCCTGAGAAAATAAACTTTCCATTCGCTGTGATTCCAACCTAAACGGTTAACATGGAACCTTCTGGGATGTTCTATACAGACAGCGGTAAACACATCAGTCATTTTATGAAGATTTGTTGGTATTTTGTCATTTGTACAGTATTTTATCTGTCGGAGCTGATCCGGTGTCAGAATCTCCAGACGTTCATTCTTCTTTCTGCTGCAATTCTTCCACAATTCTGCAGCTTTCTCAGCCCTTTCCTCAGCGCTACCATTAGCATTGATGGCAGTAGTAGCAGTAGTGTGGCTAATGTTAGCTTTTGTGGTAGTAGTAGCAGTAATGTGACTAACTTTAGTGTTGATGGTAGTAATGTGGCTAACCTTAGCTTTGATGGTAGTAGTAGTAGTAATGTGGCTAATATTAGTGTTGATGGAAGTAATGTGTCTAGCGTTAGCTTTAATGGTTGTAGTAGTGGTAATGTGGCTAACATTAGTGTTGATGGTAGTAATGTGACTAATGTTAGCTTGATTATTGTAGTAGTAGTAATGTAGCTAACATTACTGTTGATGGTAGTAATGTGGCTAATGTTAGCTTGTTTATTGTAGTAGTAGTAATGTGGCTAACATCAGTGTTGATGGTAGTAATGTGGCTAATTTTAGCTTGTTTATTGTAGTAGTAGTAATGTGGCTAACATTAGTGTTGATGGTAGTAATGTGGCTAGCATTAACTTTGATGGTAGCTGTAGTAGTAATGTGGCTAACATTAGTGTTGATGGTAGTAATGTGGCTAACCTTAGCTTTGATGGTAGTAGTAGTAGTAATGTGGCTAATATTAGTGTTGATGGAAGTAATGTGTCTAACGTTAGCTTTAATGGTTGTAGTAGTGGTAATGTGGCTAACATTAGTGTTGATGGTAGTAATGTGGCTAGCATTAGCTTTGATGGTAGCTGTAGTAGTAATGTGGCTAACATTAGTGTTGATGGTAGTAATGTGACTAATGTTAGCTTGATTATTGTAGTAGTAGTAATGTGGCTAACATTAGTGTTGATGGTAGTAATGTGACTAATGTTAGCTTGATTATTGTAGTAGTAGTAATGTGGCTAACATTAGTGTTGATGGTAGTAATGTGGCTAATGTTAGCTTGTTTATTGTAGTAGTAGTAATGTGGCTAACATCAGTGTTGATGGTAGTAATGTGGCTAATTTTAGCTTGTTTATTGTAGTAGTAGTAATGTGGCTAACATTAGTGTTGATGGTAGTAATGTGGCTAGCATTAACTTTGATGGTAGCTGTAGTAGTAATGTGGCTAACATTAGTGTTGATGGTAGTAATGTAGCTAACGTTAGCTTTGATGGTTGTAGTAGCAGTGTAGTAAATGTGTTTTCTTTAAAAAATAAAAAATAAAATAAAAGATAAATTAAAATATAATGAATGCATTTTGATATTGTTGGGATAATTATTTTTTAAAAAACTGTTTGTTCGTTAATCCAAATATAATGTCTATACATTGACAGACTTTTCTGTAATTTAAAATAAAATGTGTTTTTTTCTACTTTTTAAAGTGCATTTTCTGTAAAATAAATAAATAAATAAAAATAAAACAATAATAAATAAAATAATTTTTCTGCTTACTGAAACAACAATAGTTATCTATAATTAAGTTAGAAGCTTTATTTATCAAGATTTAAGCCTTAAATATCAATTTAACACTTTGTCTTTCTTTGTAATTCTAAGGTAAATATGATTAGTTATTTATTCATGAGTGCTTTTACATTCAAACTCTGTCATTCTGGATGTAAAGTAAACAAACTTTTCTCAGTGCATCCAGTTTTGAGCAGGTGTTAACTGTTTGAGTGGCGTCCAGGCGTAATAATCCAGTATAAATTAGTAAAATAATAGCATTTCTCTGTTTCTCTAAGTTTTTGTATTCCTTACAGTTCAGACCGCTGCTCGGCTGAAGCTTCCTCCTCTTCCTCCGAGCAGCTTTGATAGATTTGTTTTTTCACAGGGGAATGAATCAAACACAGCCAAGCAGGTTTTCTCCCTTGCAGCCCGTCAACAGTCGCTTTAAGTAATTTATAATTTCGAATCGACGTCGCATCGCCGGCTGAGGATTTGTGACGAGGCACACAAGGTTGTGGCGGTTCGCTGTGGCCTCTAAGTGACACATAACTCAGTTCATCACATCTCATGGCAGGAAAAACCGAACTGGAGGCAGAAATCTGAGAGCAAGAGGAGATAAAACCTAAAGGAGCCTTCGTAGCCGATGTCATTTGCCTTTTTGGTTTGATAATGAAGAAGTGGGACACTGACGCTTCGCTAAATCTCACTTTGTATCTACTTAAGCTGCAGTTTTAGCTTCTGAAATCCATCAGCAAGACCCTCGAGTTCATGGAGAGCACACGTTTTTAACATCCGAGTTCTCGACACGTGGTTTTCCTACGACGTGTGCTTCAGAAGGAAGAAGCTGCAGTTCAAAGTGTTTAATCTTGTCGGAGGCGCCAAACATTTACCCGGCGTTTAAGAAGACGAACTTTGGTGCATGCAGAGGGAGGCTTTGCTACGTTAGCGCCCGCAATCAAAGAAAACACACAGGAGCTGCTGCTTCGCCTGTGGCTGCCGTTTGAGCGGAACATGAGAAAAGAAAACCCGGGGAGCGGGAAGGCAGCGTTTCACTTTCTATCCCCAACACTGAGGCTCTTAGATGGTTGACGCCGCTGAGCAAACACAGGACTTTGTTCATCGTAACACATGGTTCAGTCAGAAAGAGCGAATCTGACAGAAAAGTGTCTGTCAAAGAGAGAAAAATGGAAAAAAAATACATATATTTAGAAAAGACAGTCGTAATTTTTAAGTTGCACCAGTATTTTTTACTGTTATTGTGCAAAAAAGAGTTATTTTTAAGCGAAAAACACACAAAAATACAGTGAAGGTTGATTTTTTTTGACTCTTTAAGGTCATTTCTTTGCTTTTCTGAACCCTAACTCCACTTTTGGCACCATGTGGAGCATTTAACAGTAAAAATATCAGCTGCTTTTCTCAGGATTTGGTTGGTAGATGGTAAACTTTGGACATTTTAAAAGTCCAATAAGGCAAAAACTTCTATTTCTGTTGTGTTTTGTGGTTGAAGACGTAAAAAGAGAGCTGTTAAGATATAAAGACATTTATTCATGACTCACCACAACTAATTAACCACCCAGCTTTACAAACCAGAACTTGACAAACCAATAGTGGTCCAGCTTTGTATAGCCCCGCCCCCTTGCTGCTCCTAGGTGAACCAATCAGAATGAGCTGCTGCCTCTCAGTCCACCAGGTTTATTTACTTCCTACAGCTGCTTCTGCTAAACCCTAAGATGTCTGAACCACAAGCAAGACTCAACAAATGTTTTGCTGTTGGCTACCAGAGTGAACACAAGAGTCTTCATGCACTGCTGCACCTGAAGAACTGAACCCCAAGAGGATCACTGGGATCATTGATGGTCCCCACAACTATAGGATAATCTTTTAGAGTAAGAATGTTATGCAGCTAATGTGGCTAACGTTAGCTTTGATGGTAGTACTAGTAATGTGGCTGATGTTAGCTTTAATAGTAATAATATTAATGTGGCTAATGTTAGTTTTGATGGAACTAGTAATGTGGCTAGCATTAGTGTTGATGGTAGTAGTAGCAGTAATGTGGCTAACGTTAGCTTTGACTTGACGGTAGTAGTAGTGATGTGGCTAACATTGGCTTTGATGGTAGTAGCAGTAATGTGGCTAATGCTGGCTTGGATGTAGTAGTTTCAGTAGTAATGCCGCTAACGTTAGTTTTGATGGTAGTAGTACCAATGTGGCCATCATTTGTGTTGTTGGTAGTAGTAGCAGTAATGTGGCTAACGTTAGCTTTGATGGCAGTAGAATTAATGTGGCTAACATTACCTTTGATGGCTGTAGCAGAGTAATATTAGCTTTGATGGTGGTAGTAGTAGTAAGAATGTGGCTAACGTTAGCTTTGATGGTAGTAGTAACGTGGTTAACATTAGCTTTGATAGTAGTAGTAGTAGTAATGTGGCTAACATTAGCTTTGTGGTAGTAGTTGCAATAGTAATGTCACTAACATTACCTTTGATTGTAGTAGTAGGAGTAATATGGCTAACGTTAGCTTTGATGATAGTAGTAATGTGGCTAATGTCAGCTTTGATGGTAGTAGCAGTAATGTGGCTAATTTTAGCTTTGATGGTAATAGTAGTAGTAATTTGGCTAACGCTAGCTTTAATGGTTGTAGTAGTAATGTGGATAACATTAGTGTTGATGTAGTAGCAGTAATGGGGCTGACATTAGCTTTGATAGCAGCAGTAGTAATGTGGCTAATGGTAACTGTGATGGTCAAATCTCTGTAATAAACTGTAACACTGAGGAACATTCAGAGATGGTAAAACTTTAATTTAAACCAATAACTCAGTGCTGGGTGGGTTCCTGTGTTTTCATGTTAGCATCTGTTAGCTTCTGTCATGCATTTTAATACAGCTGAACTACAATAAAGCTGTTCTCATTTACAGGTGTTTCAGTTTTGAGGATGTTGTCGGCTCTTCCTGTCACCAAGCGTTGGATTGTTCACCCACTAATATGGAACGTGAGCTGGGATTGGACCGTCGTGAGACAGGTTAGTTTTACCCTAACTGCTAATTCGGTATTTTTTTTTCGGTATTTATTAACAGTTAGCTTTAATAATAATAGTAGTAATGTGGCTAACGTTAGCTTTGATGGTAGTAGTAATGTGGCTAATGTTAGCTTTGATAGTAGTAGTAGTAATGGGGCTAACATTGGCTTTGGTGGTAGTAGTAGTAGTAGTAAGATGGCTAGCATTAGTGTTGATGGTAGTAGTAGTAGTAATGTGGCTAACGTTAGCTTTGATAGTAGTAGTAGTAATGTGGCTAACATTGGCTTTGATGGTAGTAGTAGCAGTAAAGTGGCTAACTTTAGCTTTGACGGTAGTAGTAGTAATGTGGCTAACATTGACTTTGATGGTAGTAGTAGCAGTAAAGTGGCTAACTTTAGCTTTGATGGTAGTAGTAGTAATGTGGCTAACATTAGTGTTGATGGTAGTAGTAGCAGTAATGGGGCTAACGTTAGCTTGGATGGTAGTAGTAGTAATGTGGCTAACTTTAGCTTTGACGGTAGTAGTAGTAATGTGGCTAACATTAGCTTTGACGGTAGTAGTAGTAATGTGGCTAACTTTAGCTTTGATGGTAGTAGTAGTAATGTGGCTAGCATTAGCTTTGATGGTAATAGCAGTAATGTGGCTAATGGTAGCTTTGATGTAGTAGTTTCAGTCTTTAAACAGATTGTGACTAATCCAAGCTGAGTTTAGATCCACCATGTGGTCTAAATGCATTTCCCACGTTTGCTTGACAAGTGCCGCCTCGCAGTAAATAAATAAAAGAGCCCCTTGGCAAAGTTTACACATGAGCTGAATTATGACACATTAATTAATTGTCTATTTATTAAAACACGTAATTTCATCACAGCTGGTCTCGAGTTTGCAGTTAGATAATATAAAATCACACCTGTTCATTGAAGGCTGATGGAATAACAGGTGCGGCCTGTTTGGTTTGTGTTCTTACAAATATCATCTGACTGCTTGTGATCAGTGGATTATCAGTTTATGGAGGTTCACCGCGGCTTCACCCGCTGTCGGCTCCCAGAGTCTCATTACTGCGTAGCCTAAAGCGAACTGGACGCTCCGTTTCCTGCCAACTGGGCACTCGAACGTTCCAAGCAGTTGCTCCACATTTAGGTAATGAGAATTAACAGGGAAACCACAGCATGTCCTGTGAAGATGTCAGCAGCGTCTCGGAGCCGCAGCATACTTTGTGACAGGATGAACTTTTCACTCCCTTCCTCTTTTAATTCCACTCGTCTGCAGCCCATCCCTGGGAAAGTTCACGGTAAACGCCACTCAGGGGGCCGAAGGATCCGTTTCTTGCTATATTCAGTGACTCAGGAGGGCTTTTTGAACCATCCGGCATGTATGAAATGTGGCCGCCGCTGTCTGGAAGCACAAATCAGTCATGACTCATGAGGGCTGCAGGTTTCGTCCCACGTGGCCGACGCAGCAAAAGCAAAGAAAGTAAAGGCTGGAAATAAATCACTGCTTGAGGGCTACATATATCAAACTCCGCGGCTCATTCAGAATGTGCTTTGTGCTCTATATCCATGTTACAAATGTGCATTTGTGCTCTGACAGTGAGGTACAGTTTGAGAAATGTAATGCATTACTCTTTACTCAAACAAGTGGCAGCTGGTGAACTATAGCATAATGGAATTTCTCCTGTGGACAACTGAGGGCAACTGCAGCTCCGAGGTTTGCTTGTTTGGTATTTCCTAGAAAGTCAGGTCAGCCCAATCCAAAGCTGAATGTCGGACTTGATCCGGTGTTCATTCTTCTTTCTGCTGCAATTCTTTCACAACTCTGCTGCTTTCTCAGCCCTTTTCTCAGCGCTACAATTAGCGTTGATGGCAGTAGTAGCAGTAGTGTGGCTAATGTTAGCTTTGATGGTTGTAGTAGTAGTAATGTGGCTAACATTAGTGTTGATGGTTGTAGTAGTAGTGATGTGGCTAACATTAGCTTTGATGGTTGTAGTAGTAGTAATGTGGCTAACATTAGTGTTGATGGTAGTAATGTGGCTAACATTAGTGTTGATGGTTGTAGTAGTAGTAATGTGGCTAACATTAGTGTTGATGGCAGTAATGTGGCTAACGTTAATTTTGATGGTTGTAGTTGTAGTAATGTGGCTAACATTAGTGTTGATGGCAGTATTGTGGCTAATGTTAGCTGTCATGGTTGCAGTAGTAGTAATTTGGCTAACATTATTGTTGATGACAGTAATGTGGCTAACAATAGGTTTGATGCTTGTAGCAGTAGTAATGTGGCTAACATTAGTGTTGATACTAGTATTGTGGCTAGCATTAGCTTTGATTGTTGTAGTAATAGTAATGTGGCTAACATTAGTCTTGATGGTAGTAATGTAGCTAACATTAGCTTTGATGGTAGTAGTAATGTGGCTAACATTAATGTTGATGGTAGTAATGTGGCTAACGTTAGCTTTGATGGTAGTCGTAGTAATGTGGCTAACATTATTTTTGATGGTAGTAATGTAGCTAACATTAGCTTTGATGGTAGTCGTAGTAATGTGGCTAACATTATTGTTGATGGTAGTAATGTGGCTAACATTATTGTTGATGGTAGTAATGTGGCTAACGTTAGCTTTGATGGTTGTAGTAGTGGTAATGTGGCTAACATTATTGTTGATGGTAGTAATGTGGCTAACGTTAGCTTTGATGTTAGAGGTTTGTTTGTTTGGTATTTCCTAGAAGGTCAGCCCTCTCCAAAGCTGAAAGTCGGAGTTGATCCGGTGTCAGAATCTCCAGACAGACGTTTATTCTTCTTTCTGCTGCAATTCTTCCACCACTCTGCAGCTGTTAGCATTAAAATCTACGACAACACGGCATCAGGAAGTTTATCGAACCACCTTTGTGCTGCAGGTGAACCTTCACACTTCCCCTCACCTTGTCCTGTTTCGGTGGAACGTCAGTGCAAGATAATTAATTCCCGGTCCGTGCATGACGCCGTCTAGCCTTTTTAATTTTTCTTTTTAAATTACCGCGGCCCCACCGGAGTCTTTTTTCGCCTTAATTTTCCAGAAGCATCGGAGCAGGGAGAGTCTCTGCAGTGTGGCCCGATGACCAGCAGGAGCTGCAGATAAGGAGCTGCAGGAGTTTCAGCTTCACTCCGTGGACTGTGGAGAATCTGGCCACCTAAAAAAAAAGATACCCAACAAAATTAATGAATAATTCATCCGGTGGGTGAATTAACTGAGACTGCAAAGCGTACACTGACATTATCCTCTTTAAAAATCAAACAAACCAGCAATTTACATGTACTGAAAATAACAGTTTATATTTACAAACTGGAGTGACGGAGCTGCTCCGCAACAGCCTTTATAACAATGATTAAAACCAGCCTCTGCAGACTAAATGTGTGATTATAAGATCAGTTTTCTTTACATTTCCCCTTCATGGATCCGTCTCGTGAAGCTGAAGGCTGCAGGATGCATTTAATAGAACCGCTCAGCGCTTCAGTGTTTGCTGTGATCGATTGTCACTCCTCCCGGCTGGATGTCATCCATTATCATAATAGGCAACCAAATCACCACCACAGAGGAATGACCGTGTACTTAACTACTTCAGGAAACAATAGCCGTCAATATGCTGCATTACTCATGTTAAATTAGACCATGAGCCGAGGCTGGGCCGAAGCCAAGAACACCTGAGCAAAATGCTGCCGTAGGACGACAAATTAGAAATAAAATAAAGGAGTTTGGTTCACAGGTTTATATCGGCGTTTAGAGTTCAGACGATGCAGCCGATAGTCTCCATCTGCACTGGAACAGACACCAGGACGTCCTTAAATCTGTGTTTAAAGATGTGAAGTCAGATTTACTGATGGTGGAAACAAGTCCACTGAGGGAAATACTGGTTTATATTTTAAAAAATGTTCCCTGAAGGTTCACTTTTTCCTGGACTGTATTTTCAACATACTGTGACTTTACTATAAAATTCTACTAAAACTAAACATCAAAGAGCGTTTCTTAAATGTTCTCTGGAAGTTTTTGGACCGTAATTACAACAAACTGCGACTTTTTTGTTAATTTCTACAAAACCTAACCTTCAGAAAACGTTTCCTGAATGTTCTCTGAAGGTTTTTGGACCATAATTACGTCAAACTGTGACTTTATTGTCAATTTCTTTAAGAATGTTTCTGTTTCCTGGACTGAATTTTTAATTTTTCTTAACCAACTGCGACTTTCTTGTAAATTTCTACAAAAACGAACCATCAGGGAACGTTTCCTGAATGTTCTCTGAAGTATTTTGGACTGTTTACAACAAACTGTGACTGTCTTGTAAATTTCCACGAAACCTAACCTTCAGGGAACGTTTCCTTAAGGTTTTTGTTTTTAGAACTGGGTTTACAAAGAGCTTTGACTTTACTGTAAAATTCTACTAAAACCAACCATCAGGGAACGTTTCCTGAATGTTCTCTGAAGGTTTCTGTTTTCTGGACTGTATTTACAACAAACTGTGACTGTCTTGTCAATTGCTACGAAATCTAACCTTCAAGGAACGTTTCCTGGAACTTTCTGTTTTTTAGTGCAGTCTTTACAAAAAACTGTGACTTTACTGTAAAATTCTACTAAAACCAACCATCAGGGAACGTTTCCTGAATGTTCTCTGAAGGTTTTTTGACTGTAGTTGCAACAAACTATGACTTTCTTGTAAATTTATACAAAAACTAACCTTCAGGGAACGTTTCCTGAATGTTCTGTGAGGGTTTTTGGACTGTAATTACAACAAACTGCAACTATTTTGTTAATTGCTACAAAAACTAACCTTCAGGGAACGTTTCCTGAATGTTCTCTTAATGCTTCTGTTTTTTTGGACTGTGTTTACGATAAACTGTGACTTTATTGTAAAACTCTACAGAAACTAACCTTCAGGGAACGTTTCCTGAGTGTTTCTGTTGTGTGGACTGTATTTTTAACCAACTGTGACTTGCTTATAATATTCCACAAAAACTAACTTTTGGGGAACGTTGCCTGAAGGTTCTCTGAAGGTTTTTTAATGTGTAGACTGTGTTTACAACAAACCGTGACTTTCGTGTAAAAACTTCAGAAAAGGAACCTTCAGGAAACATTCAGGAAACGTATCCTGAAGGTTACTTCAGTCTAGAAAACGGAAACCTTCAGAGAACCTTCGGGTAACGCCAGGTTGTCTTGTTTCCTGGACTTTATATTGAACAAACTGTAAAATTCTACTAAAACAAACCATCAGGGAACGTTTCCTGAATGTTCTCTGAAGGTTTTTTGGACTGTATTTTCAACAAACTGTGACTTTTTTGTTAATTTCTACAAAAACTCACTGTCATGGAACGTTTCCTGAATGTTCTCTTAATGTTTCTGGTTTTTTGGACTGTGTTTACGATAAACTGTGACTTTATTGTAAAACTCTACAAAAACTAACCTTCAGGGAACGTTTCATGAATGTTCCTGTTGTGTGGACTGTATTTTTAACCAACTGTGACTTGCTTGTAAAACTCCCCAAAAACTAACCTTTGGGGAACGTTGCCTGAAGGTTCTCTGAAGGTTTTTAATGTGTACCGTGACTTTTGTGTAAAAACTTCACAAAAGTAACCTTCAGGAAACATTCAGGAAACGTATCCTGAAGGTTACTTCGGTCTAGAAAACGGAAACCTTCAGAGAACCTTCAGGTAACGCCAGGTTGTCTTGTTTCCTGGACTTCATATTGAACAAACTGTAAAAATCTACGTAAACTAACCTTCAGGGAACGTTCCCTAAAGGTTCCTGTTATCTGAGGTTGGACTGTGACTAACCACAACCTCTTATTATAAACTAAATGTTAAATGTTGACCAGGGGAAGAAGCCCCTCCTGCAGGAGCGATTTTGATGGGAAAATATTTCTTTCTGCTTCACTTCGTTCCTGCGTCGTTAAAGCAAATTGCTCTCATCGATTCCTCTGTAACGTCTGGAAGATGATGGAAGACGAACAGCTGAGACGTTGTGATCGTCCGGCTCTGATCTCCTTCATCTCGCTCATAATTTCTGAGGTTATTACGAGTCGAATATTAGCGGCTGCCACTCGTCTCCCTCCTCCTGCCGCACCGAGCGCCAGCACTAAATGGACTCGTTGTAATTACAGCCTTCATGCATGGAAAGGTACATTTTCTGAGGTGATGTGAAGAGCGAGGAGGGGGAAGGAAAAAGCCTCCTTTGTGAGTGACAAGAGAAGGATGGAGAATATGTTGGTGTCTCAGCCCAAAACAGCTGTCAGGGAGCGGCGGTGAGCTCGGGGTTTATCACGGCTATTAACAGCAGAGGGAGCCTCAGTTATGCAAATTACAATTGTGTTTGTGACAAGATGAACTCTCCACTCCCCCTCTTTTAATGCTGCTTGTCATGGAACACTGGTTGTTGACTCACTTCCAACGTCCCCTGTAACCTCTGGAAACTAGTTTTCTGGCTCCGAACAGGACCGAGGCCCGAGTCCTGCTGCAGTACCAGAGCAGCCTCCACACACCTGGGATGGATTTATGAAACATCACAGCTCGCTCTTCCTAAATTTAAACCAAAGTGAAGCCTTTCAGGAGCCACTCGCTGCATTTAATCTCAACGGAGCGGCTCCAGACTCCTGATAACATCACCGGCTGCAATCTGGGCTCCGAGCTGAGGGAGATCAGATTCCAAGATCAGATATCCTCCAACTGTATTGATCCCCCCGGGGAAATTAATAAAAAAAATACATGAAATGAAAACATATAGGATTCGGAAGAAGGAAGCCGAGACTCTCCGGTAATGCTCTGCAAAAACTAGTCATCAGGGAATGTTTTCTGAAGGTTCCTTGAAGGTTTCTGTGTGCTTGACTGTGTTAGAACAAAAGACAACTGTCTGCAGAAACTAGTCTTCAGAAACGTTTTCTAAAGGTTCCCTGAAGGTTTCTGTGTACTGCAACATGTTTACAACAAACTGTGAGCTTCTTGTTTCTCTCGAGCGAAGAGGAAACCTTTAGGGAACCTTCTGGGAACGATCCTGTTTCTGTTTTCTGGGCTCTGCTTCAACAAAATGTGACTTTCTTGTACAATTCTGCAAAAAAAAGTCTTCAGGGAACGTTCCGTAAAGGTTCCCTGAAGGTTTCTCTTTACTGGATGGTGTCAACAACAAACTGTGGGTTTGTTGTAAAACTCCCCAGGAAAGAGGAAACCTTTAAGGAACCTTCTGGGAACGTTCCTGTTTCTGTTTTCTGGACTCTGCTTTGACAAAATGTGACTTTCTTGTGAAGTTCTGCAAAAACTAGCAGTTGGGAAATGTTCTTTGAAGGTTGTTTAAAGGTTCTTTGAAGGCTGTGTTAGAACAAAAGGCAATGTTCTGGTAAATTTCTATAAAAACTAGTCGTCAGGAACGTTCCCTAAAGGTTCCCTGAAGTTTTCTGTTTACTGGACTGTGTTGACAACAAACTGCGGGTTTCTTGTAAAACTCCCCAGGAAAGAGGAAACCTTTAGGGAACCTTTAGAGAACCTTCTGGGAACATTCCTGTTTCTGTTTTCTGGACTCTGCTTCGAAAAATGTGACTTTCTTGTACAATTCTGCAAAAAAAAGTCTTCAGGGAACGTTCCCTAAAGGTTCCCTGAAGGTTCCCTCGACGTTTACTGGATGGTGTCGACAACAAACTATGGGTTTGTTGTAAAACTCCCCAAGAAAGAGGAAACCTTTAGGGAACCTTTAGAGAACCTTCTGGGAACGTTCCTGTTTCTGTTTTCTGGACTCTGCTTCGACAAACTGTGACTTTCTTGTTAAATTCTGCAAAAACTAGCCGTCGGGAAACGTTCTTTGAAGGTTGTTTAAAGGTTCCTTGAAGGTTGTGTTAGAACAAAAGGCAACGTTCTGGTAAATTTCTATAAAAACTAGTCGTCAGGAACGTTCCCTAAAGGTTCCCTGAAGGTTTCTGTTTACTGGATCGTGTTGACAACAAACTGCCATGTTCTTGTAAAACTCTACAAAACTGAACCTCCAGGGAACATTCTCTGAACGTTCCCAGAGGTTTCTGTTTTCCCAACCATGTTCACAACAAACTGTGACTTTCTCATGAAATTCTGCAAAAACTAGCCTTCGGGAAACGTTCTTTGAAGGTTTCCGAAAAGTTCCTTGAAGGTTTCTGTGTTTTTGGCTGTGTTAGAACAAAAGGCAACGTAAATTTCTATAAAAACTAGTCTTCAGGAATGTTCCCTAAAGGTTCCCTGAAGGTTTCTGTTTGCTGAACCATGTTGACAACAACTGCGGGTTTGTTGTAAAACTCCCCAGGAAAGAGGAAACCTTTAGGGAACCTTTAGAGAACCTTCTGGGAACATTCCTATTTCTGTTTTTTGGACTCTGCTTCGACAAAATGTGACTTTCTTGTAAAATTCTGCAAAAACTAGCCGTTGGGAACCATTCCCTGAAGGTTGCCTAAAGGTTCCTTGAAGGTTTCTGTGTTCTTGGCTGTGTTAGAACAAAAGGCATTTTCCTTGTAAATTTCTGTAAAAGGTTAAGTCTTCAGGAAACGTTCCCTAAAGGTTCCCTGAAGGTTTCTGTTTACTGGACTCTGTTGACAACAAACTGTGGGTTTCTTGTAAAATTCTACAAAGTCGAGCCTCCAGGGAACGTTCCCTGAATGTAAAACTGTACCTTTCAAGGAAACCTTTAGGGAACATTCCCTGAAGGTTCCCTCGACGTTTCTGGTTACTGGATTTTGTTTACAAGAAGTATCTTCTAAAACTCTCCAGAGAAAAAACTTCCCTCAACAAACTGCGACTTTCCAGTGAGATTCTATAAAAAATTAGCCATCAGGAAACGTTCCCTGAAGGTTGCCTAAAGGTTCCTCGAAGGTTTCTTTGTTCTTGACTGACAACAAATGTTACTTTCCTCTAAAAGTCCACACAAATGAAAACTACCCTTCAGGCAACTCTCCAGAAGAGAGGAAAACTTCAGGAAAGGTTCTCTGAAGGTTCCCTAAAGGTTTCCTAAAGGTTCCCTGGTGGCTTCCTGTTTACTGGGCAGGATATAAACGCAACAATAAATTGAATATTATATAAAATAAACTGTGCATGGATACAGAAACAGCAGGTGGTTCAACATCTGGTCCTTTTAAACATCTCCACAGTTAAACAGCTGTTTTTTCTAACTTTTTCTATCCACAGGGAGTTTTTTTAATTATTATTTTGCTAATGTTTTGTTCTCATGTGTCATCTGCTGTAATTCAGAGGCATCACCTCCTAAATCTGTGTCATTTCCATGGTTACGCTCTGTTAAGTGTTATGTAGGTTAAGTCAAAGGGCTTAAAGCAGCACAAAGCAGAAGGCAGCAGCTTTAAACTAACTTTCCCTTTGTGTGATCGAGTCCAGCTTAATGAAAAACCACTCTCATATCTCCAGATCTGTCTGCAGGGACAGAATAAAGCCTGAACTGTGTTTATGTGGATTTCTGCTCCTGTAAAGCTGCACAAATGGTGATTTAACGTGAGTCTTTACAACAGTTCTCCAGAGTTCTCCTCGGGGATCCTCCTGCGTCACCGTCACCGAGCTTCCATTTGCAGCCAAATGTTCATTTCCTTAAATAGGGGGAGGTTCTCCGGTCGATACCTTTAATTGCTCCCGGGTTCTATCGATACCTCCCGGTTTTACTGCTCCATCACGAGCCACTGGGAACGGGTTGCCCGGGAAACGGCCGCATGGCAACAGGATCAGAGCCTGGGGGTTGTCTGCTTCTAGGTCTGCTCCCATTTTGCATCGCGTTTCCTCACTAGATGGTGTGCGAGCCACTGGAGAGCACACTTCCCCGCGCACGCAGCTCCGCATCCAGCCGAACGAGAACCGGGGAAACCGGACGGAGGCGCGTTTCTTCTTCACGGGGCTCCGAGGCGGAAAAAAGTGCGGACACAAAGCGCGTCGTCAGCCGGGCCGACCCCCCCTCCCCGCGCCGCTCTGCGAACACCAGACTCGGAGGAGAAGCGACAGAAAGCGCCGCTGTGATGGACGTAATGACCGCGGTGCAGGATGCGTGTGTCTCCGGTCAGTGGCTCACGGCGATCATCCTCAGCCTGTGCTGCTTCCTGCCGTCCTGCCTGCCCGCCGGACAGACTGTGGACTACTCCTCGGTGGAGAGCGTGGTGAGCAGACAGGGCGACACGGCTCTGCTGAGGTAAACTCTTCTCCTACTTGGGCGCACAATGGGCGCCTTTCCCTCCATGCGAGCCGCGGCTCGGCCGGTCACCAACAAACTTTACGGAGCGACTTTCCCTCCGTGCTGCTCGGTTACCGGGACCGGAGCCGCTGTGTGGGCCGGTGCTGTGCTTGGTGTGTGTTTGGTTCTGCCGTGAAGTTTGCTGCTTATGTAATGCGCTTGTTGGCTGGATGCGCCGTTTTAACGCACAGCGCTGCGCATCGCTCCGCGGTGATGTCGCAGTTTGAAAAGCAGCTCAGCCGAGTGTGTGTGGTCGCTGTGGGTCTCAGTCTCCCCCGTCCTCCCCGTCCTCCTCCCCCACAGGTATCTGCCCATTAAGGCCAGATTAATTGTCATGGGTGTGGTTCTGGTCCGGGGCGCTGAGAAACAACGTCCAGGTCCAGGTTTTCATCAGAGTCGGATGCAGGAATCTGGAGGGAAACTCAGCCTGGAGGCTTTTAATGCTTCTTCCTTAACCCCGAACAAACCCGTCCAGTTCCCTTTAAACACGTCTATAGTTTAAATGTTCATGTATTATGTAACAACACAGGGAGCATCTTTAGGTGGACAAATTCCCAGCAAACAGAAACCTCAGGGAACCTCCAGGGAACCTTCAGGGAACGTTCCCTGAATGTTTCTGGACTATGTTGACAGCAAAGTGCGAGTTTCTTGTGAAACTCTGCAAAAACTAGTCATCAGGGAACGTTCCCTGAAGGTTCCTTGGAGGTTTCTGTGTTCTTTGCTGTGTTAGAACAGAAGGCAATTTTCTTGTACATTTCTACAAAAACTAGCCTTCAGGAAACGTTCCCAAAAGGTTCCCTAAAGGTTTGTGTTTACTGGACTCTGTTTACAACAAACTCCAAGTTTCTTGTAAAACTCTCCAGAACAGAAGAAACCTTTAGGGAACCTTCAGGGAACGTTGCCAGAAGGTTCCTTGGACGTTTCTGGATCATGTTGACAACAAACCGTCACTTCATAGTAAAATTCTGCAAAAATTAGTTTTAAGGGAACGTTCCCTGAAGGTTCCTTAAAGGTTTCTGTTTACTGGACTCTGTTTACAACAAACTCCAAGTTTCTTGTAAAACTCTCCAGAACAGAAGAAACCTTTAGGGAACCTTCAGGGAACGTTGCCAGAAGGTTCCTTGGACGTTTCTGGATCATGTTGACAACAAACCGTCACTTCATAGTAAAATTCTGCAAAAATTAGTTTTAAGGGAACGTTCCCTGAAGGTTCCTTAAAGGTTTCTGTTACTGGACTGTGTTTGCGGCAAACTGTAAGTTTCTTGTAAAACTCTCCAGAACAGAGGAAACCTTCAGGGAACCTTCAGGAAACGTTGCTAGAAAGTTCTCTGAATAGTTCTGGATCATGTTGACAACAAACCGCGACTTTCTAGTAAAATTCTGCCAAAAAAAGTTTTCAGGAAACGTTCCCTGAAGGTTCCTTGAAGGTTTCTTGGGGCTTCTGATTTCTGTTAGAACAAAGGGCAACTTTCTTGTTAATTCCTGCAAAAACTAGCCTTCAGGAAACGTTCCCTAAAGGTTCTCTGAAGGTTTGTGTTTACTGGACTCTGTTTACAACAAACTGCAAGTTTCTTGTAAAACTCTCCAGAACAGAGGAAACCTTTAGGGAACCTTCAGGGAACGTTGCCAGAAGGTTCTTTGGATGTTTCTGGATCGTGTTGACAACAAACCGCGACTTTCTATTAAAATTCTACTAAAATTCTACAAAAATTAGTTTTCAGGGAACGTTCCCTGAAGGTTTCTGTGTTCTTGGCTGTGTTAGAACAAAAGACAACTTTCTTGTTAATTCCTCCAAAAAAAAGTTCCCTAAAGGTTCCCTGAAGGTTTTTGTTTACTAGACTGTGTTTACGACAAAGTGCAAGTTTCACGCAAAACTTTCCAGAAAAGAGAAAAACCTTTAGGAAACCTTCTGGGAACGTTCCTGTTTCTGTTGTCTGGACTATTCTTCGACAAAATGTGACTTTCTTGTAAAATTCTGCAAAAACTAGTTTACAAGGAACGTTCCCTGAAGGTTCCCTGAAGGTTTTTGTTTCGTGGACTCTGTTTCCAACAAATTGCAACGTCAAACCTCCAGAGAACGTTCCCTGAGGGTTCCCTGACAGTTTGTATTTTCAAAATGCAACTTTTTCTTCTAAAACAAAAATGTGAAAAATATAAAACTCTACCCTTCAATGAACTCTCCAGAAAAGAGGAAACCTTCAGGGAACGTTCCCTGAACAACAAACTGCAACTTTCTTGGAAAACTCTACAAAAACAAACCTTTGGATAACGTTCTGTGAAGGTTCCCTGAAGGTTTTTATTTTCTGGACTGTGTTTACAACAAACTGCGACTTCCTTGTAAAGCTCTACAAAAACTAACCTTTAGGGAACGTTCCCTGAAAGTTCTGCTTTTGGGACTGAACAATTCAAGTTTCTTGTAAAAAAAAAAAAACTCCAAGGAATGTTATTTGAAGGTTCCCTGAAGGTTTCTGTTTTGTGGACTACTTTGGTGTAAAACTCTACAAAAAACAAACCTCCAGGGAACGATCCTTGAGGGTTCCCTGAAGGTTCCCTGAAGGTTTTTATTTTCTGGACTGTATTAACAACAAACTGCGACTTCCTTTGTAAACCTCTACCAAAACTAAAACCTTCAGGGAACGTTCCCTGAAGGTTTTTGTCTTGTTGATCGTGTTTACAATAATGCAAGTTTCTTGTAATATTCTACGAAAACCCTAAAGGTTCCCTAAACGTTCCCTAAAGGTTTCTGTTTTCTGGGTTTAGACTGTAAATAAGTCACAACTACAGTCTTGTTCTCATAAAACTGAATGTTAAATATTGATCAGAGGTAGATGGAAACCCTCAGGGGGGATTTAACCTCACCAGTCATTCTGATCAATACTAGTTAGTTATGTCAGATATTAACCTTAATCTCAGAATATGTTGTCCTTGCTTGAACTGCTACAGAGCAGTTAGCAACACGCAGCTACAGAAACTATTTTAGATATTTTAGGAAACTAATTTAGAATTAATGCGTCTAGAACTAAAGGTATGACTTCACTATAGCTGTTTTATCACTCATATTTTAATTCCTGATGTAAAAGTAACATAAAACCATCAGTAAGCGGTGACGTTTGGCTAAAACTAGCAGAGGATTCAAGCTAGCTAGCTAGCTAATATAGCATTACATTATTAGCTTAACATAAAGTGAAGTCGCTAGCCTTTTACACAGATAGTTGTACACGTTAAACAGCTGCTTAATCATTTATTACCGTATCAGATGATGCTGAACATAAGTTATTACGAATATAGCATTAGCAAGGCTAGGCTAGGCTACTGTTAGCTGTTGCTATTTTGTTGACTGATTTATTAGTTGGTTGGTCAGAAAACGGTGAAGAATGTTGGTGTCAGTTTTTCCCAAAGTCTGAGCTGACAGATGTCTGGTTTTGTCCAACAATCCAACGATATTCAGTTTAAAGTTAAGAAACTGAGAAGCTGAAATCAGAGAATTTAGAGTTTTTTTCTGTAAAAATCACTCAAACTGATGAACTGGTCATCAGAAGAGCTGGTGATTGATTTAATGGTTGTTATCTAATCGATGAATCGCTGCAGCTTAGCGGTGGTCGTACAGAGCTCTGTGGTGGTTCAACATATATCAGCTGTGCTGCTTTGAGTGTTGGAGAATCTGTCTTTGGTTCTTTCTGTAGCTGGAATGATTTGTTTTTTTGCAATCAGATCTTCCGTCTCAGTGTTTCTCTGCTGTTCTTTGCTCATTTTGCTTTGCACATGTGGATCCTGCGGGTCAGTGAGCTGTCTTCTACATAAAAGTAAGAAAACTAGGAGGTAATTCTGCTGTTCTGTTCTCTCAGACAGGCTCCTCTTGTTGATTAGTTATGGAAAATGAGAGCTGGGCAAGTTTTCTTTCTGTAGCAGCAGCAGAAGTTTGCAGGATGATGTGTGAGTCAATTTGCCTTCGCATTGTCGCCGCTGAAATGAAACATCTGAGTCTGACGAGCAGCCTGTCGCTTCTATACGGAGATCATTTAGCTGCAGTTCTCTGTAATTGCTGAAATGTTCCTGTTTTATTTCTTCATGAGAAAATCACAAAACACAGAGGAAACCTTCCAAGGCTTCGGATGGCCGCGATGATATCTGCTTCTGCCAATATCAAATATCCGCTCTGACGGCTGTGAGGGGAGGCCGAGGGGTCGGCGGCCCCATTTCAATATGAATTCTGTGGATGTTGACTCTGAGATGCTGGGCGTCGACCTGAATACAGAGCAGCCGACTGTCCAAACTCAGCTCGGCTTTTAGTTGTCTCACACTTGATTGCGGCTTAAGGTCACCGGATTTATTCGCACGGTGACGAGGGTCAATCTGCGTCGCTCGTCGCAGCATTACCGCGGCAACAACGGAGGCTGGCTCGCTGTTTTCATCACGTCGCCCGACCGCCGTCCCCTTCAGCGAGGCTTCACCTCCGACCGCCTTCTTAAACGGGCCGTCTGGTTCCCTGGTGTCGGTCCGGGCTGGCTGTGATCAGCAGCTTTGCCTGAATCCTGATGCTTTACTGGGCCAGAGATTATCCCTGCGCTACATCAGCTCGATAAACAAGTCGCCTCGCAGCCTCTGAATCAGGCAACACTCACTCTCCGGCAGCAAAGGTCATCACCTCAGTAAATATTGTCTTGAAACCCAGAGAATGGATAGTGGAAATATTTTGGAGATGCTTTCGTTGCAGTTAATTAGCGGCTTGTTCAGTGTGAACGTTCTCTGGCTTGTTTTGGGTTGAGCTCTGCTTTTCTTCCACCTGTTGACCCGACAAACTCTGCTCTGCATCTGATTCCTGAACGCCGTCGTCACAGAAACGCTCGATGAAGGCCTCCTCGGTCCGTGTACGTCACGGCCATTCGTTTTCTTATTTTGAGATGTCAAAATAAAATCGAAAAATAAACCGTTTCCTGTTTTTTTTCAGTGATAATACTAAATGAAAAACGGAAAACAGGCCCTAATCCATTATCCATTATCTGTTATCCAATTTAATTAGATGTATTTGTAAATGGAAATTAAAATTAAAATACACCCGTGGAAAACTTATTTCTCTACTTCCTGTTGGTTTTGGCTCCGTGACCCGTCTGACTTCTGATGAGGAAGGATCTGGTATCTAAAGCTCCAGTGTTAGCTCACTGTTAGCAGACCTTGCTGTGTGCCGTGGCCTGATGAAGACCCACTGTGGGGTCCAAACGTTGCTTGGCTCACATTGTTCACTATTTCACAGTGGACTTTTCACCAGCGTGGGGTTTATTTGTCCCTTTGGAGGGACCTTGTGGTGCCGCTAGCTCCGCTGCTAGCGCTAAATCGCTAGCGTTCGGCTGCTTTTCGGGACGTTTTTGGGGAGGTTTGGAGGTTTTCTGTTACTTTAGCTTTGCCAGAAAGCAAAGTAGCAATTTAGCATTAGCGTCGGAGCTAGCGCTAAATCGCTAGGTCCGCCATTTAGCCTCTTCAGAAGTCAGACGGGTCACGGAGCCAAAACGAACCGGAAATAGAGGAATAAGTTTTCCACAGGGGTCTATGTGGCCATTAGTTTTCTTATTTTGAAATTTCAAAATAAAAGCGAAAAATAAACCGTTTCCCGTTTTTTTCAGTGATAATGCAAAATGAAAAACGGAAAACGGGCCCTAATTCATTATCCATTATCTGCTATCTGTTATCCGATTTAATTAGATGTGTTTGTAAATGTTTGGAGGGACCTTGTGGTGCCGCTAGCTCCACTGCTAGCACTTAAACGCTAGCGTTCGGCTGCTTTTCGGGATGTTTTTGGGGAGGTTTGGAGGTTTTCTGTTACTTTAGCTGGTGAAAAGTCCACTGTGAAATAGTGAACAATGTGAGCCAAGCAACGTTTGGACCCCACAGTGGGTCTTCATCAGGCCACGGCACACAGCAAGGTCTGCTAACAGTGAGCTAACACTGGAGCTTTAGATACCAGATCCTTCCTCATCAGAAGTCAGATGGGTGTATTTTAATTTTAATTTCCATTTACAAACACATCTAATTAAATCGGATAATGGATAATGGATAATGGATTAGGGCCCGTTTTCCGTTTTTCATTTTGTATTATCACTGAAAAAAACGGGAAACGGTTTATTTTTCCCTTTTATTTTGAAATCTCAAAATAAGAAAACAAATGGCCGCGACGTGCACGGACCCTCCTCTGTCTCGGACCACAAGGAGGCTCGGCTCTGTGGTTTCCAGGCATCAAAGCATGAATCATCTCTTCCAGGGGCTGACAACGGCGGCTGTTTGTCGGGTGGCTTCACTGTCGAGGCCCCCGACTGGTGGAGGGCAATTTCTACCGCGACTGTCGGCTAAAAATGTGAGCAAACGCCGACTAACCCAGAGGCTCGTAATTAGTCTCTGCCTCTGGACTATGGAGGGGCTCCCGGAGGTGCGTCTGCTGTCGTTCGTTAATTTCCCCCACCTCCTCGATCCTTATAGCGGCCCTGCTGCTGATTCCCCGATTCTGCATCTGCATTTAAGTCATGCATTCGGCTTTCTGTCACACGCTGGAGCCTCGTTGTTTGGAGCAGCCAGACGTCCCCCTTTTTTCTTCCCACATCCTTTTACAGGTCTGGTGTCATTTGGATGCGGCTGAATAAACCTCGACTCTCCCCAGTAAATGACTCATCTGGCTGCGAGTTTGAGGGGGACAGCCGGATGAAAAGACAGTTTCCCAGCGCTGTCAGGAAACACGGTATCAGTGGCAGCCTCTTCCACATGGATAAGCAGCAGTAATCAACAGCAAAGAGCTCATGTCTGCAGATGAAGCTGTTAGAATAGGTCCCTATTGCATACAGCGCCGTGGAAAAGTGTTTGCCCCCTACAGAAATCTTCTATTTTTGCATATTTGTCACATTTAAATGTTCCAGATCATCAAACTAATTTTAATGTAAGACAAAGAAATGGAAAAATGCTCTCAAGCCCATCTTGCCCTACATGAAAAAGTAATTGCCCCCTTATCTACCAATCTATCTAATTCATTTATCAGTTGGGTTCAGTTCCACCATCCACACTTGCACATGGTTACCACCAGGCTTGTTGGATCTAAACATCACTAATAGAACCTGTCTGGTGTTGTGAAGCAGCTAAAGGGTCTCAGAAAGCAGAGATCCAAGAACAGATGAGGACCCAAGTCACTGACGTCCATCAGTCTGGAGGGTTACAAAGCCATTGCTGAGGCTCTGGGACTCCAGAGAAGCACAGTGAGAGACTTTATCCACTAATGGAGGAACATGGAACAGTGGTGGACCTTCCCAGGAGTGGACCAACCACCAACATGTCTCCAAGAACATCCATATATAATCCAGGAGTCACAGAAGAACCCAGAGGAACATCCAAAGACCTGCAGACCTCACTGGCCTCAGTTAAGGTCCGTCTACATCAGTGGTTCTCAGCTGGTCAAGCCTCAGGATCCACTATGTCTCCATTAATATCGGTCGAGACCCAAATTTTTGAAGTTTGCTGTTCCTGTTAACAAATTAAGGTTTATTTGGGTGGAGTCTCAACGCATTTTGATACAACACAGGAAATTTTTGGCTTATTTTTTGCTCATTTTGGGATATTTGGACGTTTTTACGAAGTTTTTGGGTCTATTTTGGCCAGTTTTGACAGATTCAGAACATATTTTGGTTTATTTTTGGCTCGTTTTAGCATAAATTTCTCCAATAAGCTGGCAGAACCAAATCTAGAGGTTAATATTGGGCAACTACTGGTGTCACCACCACTAAATATCCTGCTGTTGAAAGCAAACTGTGTCATAAGAAACACGTCCTTTAAAATAAAAGACTTTATACCACTACTTTTTGGAGGGGGGCATGCTTCTGTGACCCTCTAAAAATGGCTTCGCGACCCACTAGTTGAGAACCACTGATCTACATGATTCCACAATGAGGAAGACTCTGGGAGGAAATGGATCCATGGAGAGTTGAAGGATCAAACCACTACTGACCAAAAACAACATAAAGGTTCATCTGGATGAGCTCCAAGACTTCTGGATAACATCCTGTGGACTGATGAGTGAAAGGTGGAACTTTTAGAAGACATGGGTCCGTTACATCTGGAGTAAAGCTGATACTGCATCCACCAGAAGAACATCTACCAACAGTGGACCATGGTGGTGGTAGTGTGATGGTTGGAGGACCTGGAGCCATGAATTCTGCTCTCTATCAGAAAATCCTCCTGGAGAATCTCCACCATCAGTTCATGACCTGAAGCTCAACACTAATGGTTCATGCAGCAAGACAAAGACCCAAAGACCACAAGCAAGTCCACCTCTGAGGGGCTCAGGAAGAACTAAATAAAGGTTCTGGAGTCAAAGTCTGGGCTTAAATCCAATCCAGATGCTGTGGTAAGACCTTAGAAGGGGAGTTCATGATTTAAAACCATCTAATGTGACCGAATTAAAACTATTCTAGAGAAGAGTGGACCAACATTCCTCCATGGGGATGGAAAAGACTGATCACAAGCTGGAACCAACATTTAACTGCTGCTGCCGAGAGACCAACCAGGTGTTAGGTTCATGGGGGCAATTACTTTTTCACAGGGATGATACAGGTTTTCAATATAAATCTTTAATAAACCACAATTTAAAACTACATTTTGTGTTTTGTGGGTTCTCTCTGTCTAATATTCAATAAATATAAGTATTATTTTGGTGATCCGGAGCATTTAAATGTGAGAAATATGCAGAAACAGAGGATTTCTGCACTCTTGCACGGCACCGTGGTTCCAATTTACAACCAGATCTGCCTTTTAGCCTCGTGTTCTGCCTTTATCGATGAAATATGCATGATATTCTGAGACGAAAGATACACGGGTTTCGCTGTAAAGCTGCATTTTCTGCATTGTGCAAAGGCAGAGAACGGCAGCAGGACAAATAAACAGGAGCGCGGCTGTACACAGAATAAGACAATGATCCCGGCTTATTTTTGTTATTTAGTTTGACAGCTGGCCCTCAGCCACAAAATAAGGCCTGCGCCCACCGGCCTCAGCCTCTGTAATGGTGCAAAATTGACCTGTCACTAGTTTGAAAGTCTGGTATTCGTATAAATCTAAAATCATTGCCTCGCGTCAACAGGGCCGCTGATGAAAATCCTTTCTGTCTGTACATGATTGTGCTGGAGCTGTGTTTCCCAGTCTTATCCAGGACAAAAAAAACGCTGCCATGCATCATTTTCCTCAACTGTGTCATTATTATGGCTCTGAAAGGTCTTGACATTTACCATTTGTGCCAGAGACAAGATGTAGTTTAAACGGCTCGGCGTCCGCAGATGCCGCTAAGACGAGATGGAGGAATATTAAGCGACGCTTCGAACTCCACAGGACACGATTTAAAGCTGGCATTGTTGACTACCCTGACGCCGCGCCTCGCCTTTTTCTTGCGCTTCAGCACTTTTTTAATTAGGCCACAGCCACTTGTGTTAAAAAGCATAAGCGAGGCTGCTCCGTCGGGCGGCCGAACACATCAGTTAGCCGCCACATATCAGCAGTTTCAGGCGCTCGTTTGGGTGAAAACCTTGCCTGCCTCTGATGACACATCTGGGGACACACCTGAGCCTGTCGCTGTTAATTAAACGGCCAAATCCTGTTTGCTGCGCCGCACGTTTTAATGCGATCAGTGTTGCTGTCAGCACAGTCCTGCTCTCCTTCGCAGGCCTTATGCTCGGCGTGGTCTCAGGTTCAAGCGTTCGGGTCGACGATAGACCAGCGTAGAACACTGGATGTGTAGAAAAAGGAGCTGCTAATGCCGTTTTATCCCAAAATGTCTGCACCTCGTAGGGCCTCGTGTATCTCCGGTCGCCCAGAGGGAAGCTGGCCGCACTAAAGTATTTATCAGATTCATTACCCCGGCATTCCATTTATAACGGATGTGCTTCAGCGTGGATGGAAACCAGTCGCCAAGGTGACATGTGGGAGGTTAAGAAGGCTTTCACAGCACCTGCCTCCTCCAAGACCTGCGGTTAACCTCCTCCACAGCAGCCACTCGAAGCACTCGAGTCTGACACGACTTGTTTTAAGCAGTCATTCAGAGCGTCGCCGGGAGCAGGTTAATCTCCGCCGGACGGAAGCGAGCGAAGTGGCGGAGCCGTCGATGAGAACAACGACGACGCCTCCACGGAAGCTCTCGATTCGTTTTCTTTTGAGGAGAACGTGAATTTGTGTAGAAAAAGAATGCGACGTCCAGTTTGAAGTTTAAAGTCTGCATGAGGAGAGGATGGAAGTGAAAACTAACGACTGGACTTCCATCAATAAAACAGGGTTTGATCAGTTTCAGAATTCAGTTTCCTTTTGCTCTCCGGGTCGGTTTAGACACCAAACTACGTGGTTAGTTTCAGAAAAAATATCCTGCATGTTAGAAGCTTGTTTAGGCGGCAAAATGTATTGGTTAGGGTTCAGAAAAATATCCTGGTTTGGGTTAAAATACGACCCACGTTTGAAGCTTGTCCTCCATTTTCTCGGTTCCCGGGGTAACAAGTCCCGCCCCTTCTGATATGCATAATAATAATAGCAACTTAATTCGTATGTCATCTTTGGAAAACCATATCATAGGACAAATTCAAACGAATTCAAACAAATAAATGATATCCTCAACAATATGCCATATAAACAAGATTAAAAAAAGTCAGCTGACAAAATGTCCTCCAGTAATCTAATAATCTAACCTTTACTGATCCCCTTCTCTGCATTTGACCCATCCTATTTATAGTTAACCCTTATACATACTAAGAGCAGTCAGGGGTTAAGGGCCTTGCTCAAGGGCCCACAGTGGTGGCGACTCGAACCGGCGACCCACCGGTTACAAGCTCAGTTCACAAACCACCAGGCCCAGTGAAAAGGTGTCACAAAATTAACCTTAGAAGTGTAAAAACTGAGGTTAAGACCCCAAAAATGTTACTTATGGTGTGATTTTACCTGAGTAATTTACATATTCGGGATTAAAACCCTACAAAAGGATTAAAAAATATAAAATATGTATATACTAGGGTCGGCCCCGAATATTCTAATATCTGAATATTTGTTCGTTGTGGTGGTATTCGAATAATAATTTTGATATTTGAATATTCGTGGGCGCCGCCGAGTGCCGCCGAAGGCTGCAGAGTGTCACTGAGCGTTGCCGAGCTTTGCTGAGGCTGTAGCACGCCGCCAAGCGCTGCTGAGCGTCGCTGAGGCTGTAGTACGCTGCCGAACGCTGCTGAGCGTCGCTAGAACGTTGCAGTGTTTCTAGTATGGGGACCTGCCAACTCCGGTATGACGCTCCGTTTGCATGGACTGAGTTTCAAAATAACCTACTACACTAAGAGTACGTACGTATGCGGCCAAAATGTAGTGATGTTGCACCAAAATTCTGGTGGTATTGGAATAATAATTTTGATATCCGAATATTCGTTGGCGCTGCTGAGTGCCGCTGAATGCCGCTGAATGCTGCCGAGTGTCGGCGAGCGTTGCCAAGCGTTGCCGAGGCTGTAGCACACTGCCGAACGCTGCCGAGTGTCGCCAAGCGTTGCCAAGCATTGCCGAGGCTGTAGCACACTGCTGAACGCTGCCGAGTGTCGCCAAGCGTTGCCAAGCGTTGCCAAGCGTTGCCGAGGCTGTAGCACACTGCCGAACGCTGCCGAGCATCGCCGAGCGCTGCCGAGTGTTGCCGAGCGCTGCCGAGGCTGTAGTACGCTGCCGAACGCTGCTGAGCGTCACTAGACTGTTGCAGTGTTTCTAATATGCGGACCTGCCAACTCCGGTATGACGCTCCGTTTGCATTGACTGAGTTTCAAAATAACCTACTACACCAAGAGTACGTACGTATGCGGCCAAAATGTAGTATTCATCATGCAAAGAAAAGCCGAATCTGGTACTGACTCATAAAAAATCCCTCAGCATGGATCAAACCGGTCTGCCTCTGCTACTTTGTCCCACAATGCAATGCTGGAATATTAACAGCACTGATTTCTAGGGCTTCATGACAACATTACTCAACTATACACAGATTTCACACCATCACATCTTTGCTGGCTTCTATTGTAAACCGTATTGTATGACACAGAAGATATGAGATAATATTGGAAGCATTTATTCAAATTATATAGTGACTAAATAGGGAGAAGTGCTGACAATATGACCAAACCAGGGACCAAAGTTTGATTTAAATACACCCAGATTGGTGTTACGTTGCGCCTCCAAAGCAAGGAGAAGCAGCCAAAACTCAAATTTGCATTAACAGTGAAGCTATGCGACTAAACCCAGATGAACCTGGTCCCTTTTAATCGTCTGACAGGCAGATAAATGCTCATCTTCGGCGAAATGATCCACAGTTTTTTTTCAAACCACAAGGAGATGCTACACGTTAGCCGAGCTATTGTTTACTTCTGTTCTCCAAAGCCACAAACAGCCTAAACTTGCAAATCAGGACGATTTCCCGCTTCCATTCTGCATATTGTGTTTGTCAGCAGCGTGCAGGAAGTGGTTCTGAAAACAAGTTGTGCCTAAAACAAGCATTTTTTAAAATCAAAGCTGTTGGTAGTAAACAGAAACTGATGCTCAGTGATGAGAAACAAACGTGTGAGGCTGTTTTTTGTCAACGTAGAAAGACGTTTTCTTTTTATAAATCAAATGCTTTTTGAAGATTACATTCAGGCCCCAGTTATTCAGTCAGATACATTCGACAAACTGAGCGCCAGAGTCTATTTAAAACTGAGCCCAATCTCGCGTTGGGAGGTAAGACAACCCACTTACTCCTGGCTCCCCACAAAGCAGATTCCAGGACGCTGCCAGAGCTTTTCACATGCCACGATTTGTCACCTAACCATGCAGCGGGGCGGGCTAACATGCATTAAAAAGCCAGATTTACACACTATAAACAATTTCCAAATGGATTACGTTCATGGCTGTCATTTGCCAGCCAAGTCAAATCATTGTACTTTCTAAAAATTAAGCATTTCTATTTCTAATATATTTCAATTAGCGCTAAAGTGATTGAGTGCCCCGGTGAATTAAAGCCTAAATGGAAATGCATTCTCAAGGTAAATCCTTCGAGGGAAATAGATGCTATGCTAGGGTTTCTGAGGCATCTTTCTAATACTCGTATAATCACTACAATTACAGGGGATGGTGGGGGGGTGGGGGGGATGGTTTGGGGTGGAAAATGGAGCTTTTACCCATCCCCAGCTCTGAGCGTCCACGTAATTGCAATAATTCCACAGGAGCACCTCGGAGGAGTGTTTTTGTGTTGTGAGAAAGCTATAAGCCCCAAAATTAAACCTGACAGACAGAGAGCAGGGAGGCAATAACGGGTTATCTTACGGGCAATTTCAAAGAGGAGTTACTGGAAGCTGGGTTTCTCTGAAGTGTGCGCCTCCTGCGTGGGGGGACTCCTCTGTTTTTACTGTAAGGTTGGCTTATCAATACTCCAGGCCGCGATCTGCCCACTTGTTATTTACTGGTGCGTTCATTCCACCACCGTGAATGCTTTAAACCTGCGAGTTCTCAGGGACTGCTTAAGCTCTGATTGTCGGCAGGCTGAATCAGAAGCAACGCCGCTTTCTGTGCATGTTCCCCCAGATATGTGGACTTCTTCACATGCAGGGAGATTAAGCTGCTCTGTCTGACGGCCCTCGCAGGGTGAATTTGTTTCCGGCAGCTCTTTGTCGAGCGCCGTGCAGCCGAATCGCACGCCGACACCCGCCGCCTTTCATCACACGGAGAAACGATTCCTCAGAGCCCCTTCAATTAAAATCCTTAATCAATCAGTTAGCATCTCCTCGTGTTCCGCCGTAATTAGCCGCGCTACCCTGACAACATTGCGTAACCTCGTCCTCGGTTGCACGGCGGCGAGTCGGTAAGTAAGCCGGCCTCCGTGTGTCAGCGGGTTGCAGGGAAAACTTGCTGACAGCAGAGTTTGAAGCCTGAGTGATGGCGAAGCGGTGAAAAGGACTTGGAGTCAGAGGGATGGTGCACTTTGCTGAGCGTGAAAAACATCTCAACCTCTAGTGGGCTTCTGGTAAACTGAGGAGTCCTGCATTTCTCAGCAGCGTTCAGCCCAAATTATGTTTACCTCACCGGCAGGGAGTATTTAACTGATCAGCATCGGCACAAACCTCAGCCTGATCCTCTGTTTACTAGGGCTGGTCAGAATAGCAATATCTGTGCTTCGGATATCAGATCCCGGCTGCACGGTGGCTCGGTGGTTAGCAGCGTCGCCTCACAGCTAGAAGATCCCCTGGACTGGAGGAGCCTTTGTCAGACAGCAGCCCTCTAAAAAATCATGCATCAACTCAGCAGAAATGGCAGCTTCTAATGAAATCATGTTCAGACCACGTTGAGTTCGAGGAATCAGCTTTTCCTCTACAATTAGAGGTGGTTTTATTAATGTCTTTAAGCTAATTACTGCTCCAACTAGTTTACCACATTGTTTAAAAGGGGTCTTTGTGTGCTAAGATAAGAAAACTTTAAGGTTATAGATGTTTTATTCAGTTATGCACTGATTTTTATCCCATTGAATGGAACATTTGGTTGTTTATTCATTCTGGGCAATTCAATCGAAGGCAACTGGACTCAATAGAAAGTCTGGCCTCTCATCCGAGTGGCTTCATCAGGTCATGCGTGTCCAGACTAGACTGGGCTGGTGGGAAACCCAGATGTTGAACCTCTGTGGAGGAGTTTCAAAGACCAGCGGTGACTAACGGTGGTCGGTGCTCCAAAGGTGGGACTCAGATGGTCTCCATGATGGAACCACAGTCGATGGGGTCGTCAGAGTCGCTAGGAGTCGCATGAGGCCAGTCGAGAGCAACACAGGGTTGTTCGAGCCACAGTGGGCCATTTATGAACGACTGTGGTTCTTAGAGGTGTTATGACTGCAGACATGTGTGTTGCTCTGTGCTGTGTGATTGTGTCATTATGCCACTTGGTATGCAAATAGGCCTGCGCCATACCCGCAAGACGATTGGACGCCAGGATGACACGGGCCACCATTTAAAGTCGGGAAAGTGACGTCGTCCGGGGTTCAGAGGGTCGGAGGGCGTGGCAATCTTCCCCGTCGAAAAGGACACGTCAGCACACAGAGTTTGGAGAGCGATTGCTTAGACTTTAAGATTTGGAATGATCGCAGTGAGCAGCCACCTTTTATTAGTTTGTGTTGTTTTTCTTTTGGTTTGCTCACTGTCGCTTTTAGTTGATCTACTATTTATTGTTTCATTTCTCAAATTGTAAATAAACCCTGTAAATTATTGGAGACAGATGTGTGCCGGACATCCTTGGGACCAGGGGAGGGTTGCTTATTCATGTTAGGCTCAGTGTCCCCCTAGGCTGGGCGTAACAGAGGTTAAAAAAGAGCTGGACGGTGGCTCGGTGGTCAGCAGCTAGAAGATCCCCGGTTTGCGTCCCGGTTAGGACGCCTGGGATCTTTCTGTATGGAGTTTGCATGTTCTCCCTGGGTTCTCCAGCTTCCTCCCACAGTCCAAAAACATGCTGAGGTTAATTAATGATTGTAAATTGTCTGTAGGTGTGAATGAGAGTGAGCTTGGTTGTCTGTCTCTATGTGTAGCCCTGTGATAGACTGGAGACCTGTCCAGGGTGTCAGCTGGGATAGACTCCAGCCCCCTTGCGACCCTAAAGAGGATTAAGCGGTGTATAGATGGTGGCTGGATGGATTGATATTCGGCTCCAATATTCGGCGAATATTAGAATATTCTGTGGTAACGGCCGGGACGTGGAGTGACACCACACCGGAGCGAAAGCCTCGGCAACGCTCGGCACCGTTCGCTGACACTCGGCATCAAAAACATTATTCGAATATCAAAATCATTATTCGAATACCACAACGCACGAATACTCGGATATTCGAATATTCAGGACCAGCCCTGCTGCCTACGATAAGGTTCTGGACCACCTATGGAACATTCAGGAACAGCCTGGATGCGGAATATAATTTTATTAATGCATTTCAGAGCTACACAGCATCTACATTCGAATGGCTTCTATTAACTTTAATGTACTAGAAGTGTGCGGTATCTGGGAAAATGGAATCAGATAGGGACTCGGTATCAGCGTTTATTCAATATTAAATGATTCTGATCTGATCGGGGGCAAAAACACTCGATCAGTGCACCCTTACTCTCCGGGATAATCTGTTTCTCATGTATTAAACCTATTTATAATGAGTGGAAGTGAGATTGAATCGTCACCATGGGAGATGTTCCCTCAGGATAGCCGGGCTGATGACATTATCTTCAATGCTGGATCTTTATTTGCGAGCCCGGGTCGAGGCTGGAGGGAGGCTCAGGTAAACATAAGGCCGAACCCGCGGGAATAATAAGTCAGGAGTGTTGACACGTGGATCTCATAGCGATGCCCTTCAGTGAATTAAAACAATCCACGGGGATTTCAGCCCCTTGTAGAGGGTATCTGCTTGTCCTTTAATGAAATTCAGCATTAGCCTTATATCTCGGGCTCACAGACGGTTTCTATCTGGAGAAATATGAATTTTATTCCAGGAAAGCCTGATTTCAGAAACAGTGGAGCTCTAATTAAAGTTGGATTTTTAAACATTCGTGGGTTTTAATTCCTCAGATTCAGAATCACATTCGATCATCCCTAATGAGACGTCTCAATAAACGTCTCGACGGTGTTTTTAAACCGTCTATCAGGGAAATTCTCTGTAATAAAAAAGACATATTGACTGCAATCTCTGTTTTCGCACCTCAGTTATCTCACTTATATGTTCTCAATGGCTGGTCTCACACAATTGATTGTGAAACGCCGGCAGCTAAAGGAGGTTCGTGTTGTCATAGTTCATTTGGTTCTGCGTTGGCATGGCTAAAGAATTTTAATTGGAGTCGCTGTGAGCAGGTTATGCTTTTTGTTTTTTTTTCTTCTTCCCTTTCTGTCATCTGCATAATGAGTGTGTGGATTTCAGTCTGCTGTAAATGTTTGTTGGAGCCGGGTAATTGGAGAGTCTGCATTGGTAATTATTAGTAAATGGAGAAAGAGGCGGCGGGGCAGATCGGCGTCACTCAGAATGGCGCTACCTTTTGTTTCCGGAGGGGTCAGGAGTTAAGGCGGCGCGAGTGTCATGTTGAGATTAGTAAAAACAATTTGTGAGACTGATTCATTAACATGGTATGCACAGTAAACCTAATACTCCATCGCCTGCTGCTCTGCTGGCTGACGACATATCGAAGCGTGTTTCACTGCGGAGCTTTAATTTTCTGTCCGATGAAAGGCGGCCATGACAAATGCCCCTTTTGGTTACTTACTGCTTAATTGCAGATTCATGACAGTGTATTAACTCTTTGCTGTGTCACGCAGATGGCACGGATGCTTTGCTACTGTAGACTAATCCAATTAAAGAGGACAAAATCTGGAGCTGCTCAAGTGGAATTTAAAGCGGTCCCCCTTGCACTTGACTTATTACAGGAACACGGAGTCCAACAGTCGGCGCTGGGCCGTCGCGAAGACCCTCGTTGTGTGATTGCAGCTCTTCACCGAAGGGTTTCGTTGTTGCCGCTGAAAGAAAGACAGATGATTTAATTCGAAGTGCAGAGGAAAACTTTGACATGAATCGGCTGTCGGGCGTCTCCCGGCGTCGCTGACTCAATCTGAGCTAATGTTAAAAAGCAAATTCATCAGCGGATCTGTGCCGCTCATTAGGATTCTAATTTTAGACTCTGGGGGGCTTCTTGCTATTCACAGAGGGGCGTCGATTCCTCCACACTTCTCTGTCTTTGTCTGTTTGTCCGACTCTCCCTGCTCACCTTTTCCCCCGCTTATCTCTTCCCTTCTTTGTCCCTTAATTGCGTCTAAAGGTAGGCAGCCGAGGCGAACGCAGTCGTGATCAGCTGCCAGCCGGTAATGGATGAGCCGTCTGGAGCTTCGGCGGCGCTCGGCGGTATTTGGTTAGCGATGTTCTGTCCTGTTTTATTCAGCGGTCGAGACTCGTCGAGTTCAATCAATTATTAATTATCAAATTATCAATTATGCCATTCCAGGAAGAGGCTGGAGGCTTTTAGACAACCTCATTACAAACCGCCCTCTCGGTGGAGGCTCCACAACCACGTCTCTGCCTCCTGGAGCCACATGTTCAGGTGTCTTTTATTTGTTTCTGCTGCAGGTGTCAAAAAGTTAACTTCTCGTCAAGCAGAAATCAGAAATCTGAGCCTGGAGGCAAAAAGCATCTGACAAAATGTTCGTAGAAAGAATATTTTTACTCTGCTTACTCCGGTCAACAGCATCGACTGCAGGAAATGTAACGATCACAGTCCAGGATGTATGAAGAGTTAACGGCGTGATGAAGCAGCGTTTTCATGTTGCATTGGTCTTATAATGCAGTGGTTCTCAACTGGTGGGTCGGGACCCAAAAGTGGGTCGCAAAGCCATTTTTAGAGGGTCGCAGAGGCAAAAAAAGTAGTGGTATAAAGTCTTTTATTTTGAAGGACGTGTTTCTTATGACACAGTTTGCTTTCAGTAGCAGGATATTTAGTGGTGGTGACACCAGTAGTTGCCCACTATTAACCTCTAGATCTGTCTCTGCCAGCTGATTGGAGAAATTTACGCTAAAACGTCCCAAAAATGAACCAAAATGTGCTCAGAATCTGTCAAAATGGGTCAAAATATGCCCAAAACTTGGCAAAAGCGTCAGAATATACCAAAATTAGCAAAAAAATAAGCCAAAATTTTCCTAAATTGTATCAAAATGTGTTGAGACTCCACCCAAATAAACATTAATTTTTTAACAGGAACAGCAAACTTCAGAAATTTGGGTCACAACCGTTATTAATGGAGACATAGTGGATCCTGAGGCTGGACCAGTTGAGAACCACTGGTATAATGCACCTAAAATAAGGATTTACATGTTGCATCTCCCACAATTCACCAAGAGATGTATAAAAGAAGAATAAAGCACTTAAAAAAAACAATTCCCAGAGTATAAATATTAACTTACCGCAAAAAAACCCATGATTACTCGGGTTTGCATCACATATAGAAATAAAAAACCAGTTTAAATATGTATTTGAATCAGAGCGTTTGTGTCTTCCCACCCAACATGTGGCTGTTTAATATTTATCCTCTGCAGTATTTGTGCTCTGATATGAATGGGAATTGTGCTTTTCCTTAAGTGCCTTGCATTCATCCTTCTCTCTGTGAGTTGCGGCCGTTAGCATTATTCATGATCTTCGCTGATGAACATGTGTAAACGCGGTTCAAGGCTGCAGCAACGGCATAAAGAGTCCACGCCGCCTCCCCGCCGGCGCATCTCAAACCCTCCGAGTCTGATCTTGGCATCACTGAGAGCCACGCTGGAAGCTTCCGGATCAAAACAGGATGGCGTTTCTCTCAGGACGCGTTTTAAACATCGCCTCTTTAACTCTATCAAAGTTACACGCGAGCTTTATGGAACAACACAGCAGCAACCTCAGAAGGTTCTGGCTGTGCTTCCTCTCTGTGTTACACCCAGTTAGTGTAATGAAAAGGGGGATTACAGCTTCCAGCTAATTAGCATCCGGCTTTAGGAGCTGCGGCTGAAATGTATTTGCAGATAATGCAGCACATGTAGCTCCCATACCTCTGTCATGTCAGAACGTGCATGCCAGTTGTTGGATTTAACACGCACGCTGTTTCATCTTACTGTATTTCGTTAGACTCAGTCATGTGCCACAATGGAAGCTCCCTGAGGCGTGCAATCAGTTTCCAGCTTCTGCAGTTCCCTTCTGCAATCTCTGAAACAGCCAGTCGTCTTCTTTGGAAGTGTGTGGGCCATGGCTTTCTGCCGCAAACCTCAATCCAGGCACTGTCTTTGATTCCAACACAATGCCCCGCTGCCTTCCTCTCTGCTCGGCGCCGAGTGTCACTTTCATTTCAGAATATTCACCCGCTTTTTTTTTTTGTTGTTTTTTTGTTTTTTGCCAGTGCAGCTGCTAATGGGTAGTCTTTTCAAACCCCAGAGAGGATAATCCTGTCATCTTTGTTTTCATGGCCACCTCAGGGCCACTCAGCTAGTTCAAAAAGAGAGGATTCTGCAGTGCTGCTTGTTTCGCGAGGTTCGGTTCTCGGCGTTGTGCTCCGTGTTCGTCATTACCGGCGAAGCTACATGTGAAACAGGTGCCGTGCTGGATGACTTCAGTGGCATGTAGCGGCTCACTTAAGGGAATATCCGAGCCAGATGCTTTATTATGCTGCGTTAATGCTGATGCCGGTGGACCACAAACACAGGAGTGCAGAGGTTTGAAGGGGCTCTTGAAACTTGCTCTGCTGCAAATGAGTAGCTATCAGAACGGCTTGTCTGGCAATTTCTCCATCAGATGTGTTTATCATTTAAAACAAGCAGTGGGAAAACACTCACATTCATCCTGAGGTGACTCAATGTACAGTCCTCTATCGCTGACACTGATGCTTCTGTTTACCCTCGACTGTATCGGCTGGGAAAATGTATTTATAAGGCGCAGCTCATCCACGCTGTCAGTCCAGAGCGCTTTGCATTAGACGGTAATGTGCATTAGAACTGTGGAGAGAACAGAGACGAGTGCATTAGGTCTGATGAAATGTTCAACTCAGTTCAGCCTGATTGTGTTTTTATGACGCCAAATCGCAGCACAAGTTCGTCTCAGGGCGCTTTGTACATCAAGGTAAAGACCTTACAGCATCACCAAACTGTTCCCCTTTTAGAGAGCACAAGACGTAGGATGTGTTCCGATATTCGTACTATTGGGGATGTTCTGACTGATCGCAAACATCCATTGGCCCAAACCTAAGCCTGATTCTTTGTTTATGTCATGTAAAGGTAGTTTTGTTTGTTGTAGGTTTGTTGCAGGACTCTAAGGATGCATATTTTTTAATAACTTTTGTCGTTTAGTCGGCTCTGTTGCATAAGTCACTGGGATATAGTAGAAGAATCCAATTGTCGGAGGCCATTAAGCGTCACAGAAGTCTTTGTCATGGTGCCCGTTGCTAGCTAAACTCCCACAATGCTCTCTGCTTGCAAACACAGACTTGCTAGTTTTCCGAGTTGCCGCCTCCTTTGGTCGCTACGGTCAGAGAACAACTGGCAGCGTTTTCAACCGGTAAGATAGAAGATTCTGGTTTGTCGGAGGTCATTAACCTCCACAGAAGTCTTTGTCATGGTGCTCGTTGCTAGCTAAACTCCCACAATGCTCTCTGTTAGCCAACATGAACTGTAGTCTGAGTGACGCCTCTTCTGGTCTCTACAGTATTAAACAGTAAGAGGCTCCACCTGGTGGAACAACCAGGAACTACAGCTGATCTATGGTACATTTACTTTGTAGAGAACACAGGTTTTCTAGATGTTTTACAGTTTGTTGAGCCATAGTGCACTTACAATACAGACTCCCCTTCGCTACAGCAACCTCCAAGCAGCAACCTACTGTACTGAGAACCTCAGTTTTTGCAGAGGTGGTTTGTCTGTTTTAATGACATGTTCGCCTCCCTGCATGCAAATGTTCCTTTAAAACCATTCCACTCCTCGCTGCTTTGAAGGAACACCTCAAAACTCTTCCTTTGTTCCCTTCCTTTGTTTTTCCCCTACAGCAGGATGAGGTTCAAAGAACAGCTTGGATGCAGAAATGCAGGTTTATTCTTGATGCCTCGAGGAGCTATTCCATTGTCAAGCAAACACACTGGACTGATTTACATAACTGTAGTACCTGAAGTGTTATAGTAGTAGTAGTAGTAGTAGTAGTAGTAGTTGTGCTACTACTGGTCGGATTTGACAGTTTGCAGCCGGCATGCTTTTCTGGCCACACAATCCTCTCACAACCAGCCATCAGATCACCTACATCATGTTCATTCTGTGGTATTACTGTTGTTAGCATAGTAGAGAAACCATATTTTACGGTTATGCTTCTTTCTGATGCCATACCAACGCATTAACAGCTGTGAAGTGTGGATATTTTGTACATTTTAAAACTCTCTGTGCTCTACAGATGTGCAATATTGATGTTTTCTACTTGCAGACAGAACTGTGCAGTATTAAGGCTCGTCTATCAGTGAAGGAATCTGCAGAACCATTGATATGTGTGTCAGGAATGTTCTCAGTCGTCCAGGTCATAGTAACTCTGGGCAGTTCAATGGAAGGCAGCTGGACTCAGTAGAAAGTCTGTGGAGATGTTTGGCCTCTCATGAGTGTCCAGACTAGACTGGGCTGGTCTGACTCTCTGGTGGGAAACCCAGGTGTTGAAGCTCTGTGGAGGTGGTTGGTTGGAGCTCCAAAGGTGGGACTCAGATGGTCTCCATGATGGAACCACAGTGGTTGGGGTCGTCGGAGTCGTTAGGAGTCACACTGGACCGTTAGCCAATGACTATGGTTCTTAGAGGTTAAGGTGTTGAATCTCCTGGTAGAGACCAAAGGGTGGCTTGTAAATCAGAGATAGGTGGTGTCCAGACCTCCTCCCCTGTTGAGGGATGGTTTTTCCACTTCCACCATCTGTCCTCTGGTTGATTGAACCAACCATTATTTGGACAATCTGAGCTAGTACTTACGCATATTTTTGGTTTATTTTGATGCTTCCTAAATGCTTGAACGGTCCCCTTTGCTGCTGTAACGATGCAGATTCCCTCACTGTGCGATTGATGAAGGATTATCGTTGTGTTCTGTCTCCAGCGTATATAAAGAAGCTTGAACCACTGAGAGGCTGCGGTAGTCGGAGTTTACTACCCTTACAAAACACAGGCAGCTGTAGCTCGAACTTGAAGTAAAAAGTATGTGATTTGGAAGGCGGCTGAACTCTAAATCGAGGTGGGCGTCCGTTTAAGAGCGAAGCTGAGAGAGCAGAGCCGAGCGTTGAGAAACAACAAAGGATAAAAGCTCACCTTGTGGAAGCGGCGCCGTTTGATTTGAATGTACGGACCGAACGTCTCCGGCATTCCTGTGATGAAGGAGTCTTTTCAGGGCGTGTGCTACAGATCACTGTAAAGGAGGAACCCTCGAATCAGGAGTGTTTACAGCGAAGCAAGACCTTCCCCGCTTTACGCCAACAGTGACTGAATCAAACCTGAAGGTCTGCGACAAGGTGGTGCCAGAACTTCGGAGGTGTTCATGAGACGCAAGTTTTGATTGTGTGTGTCGTCGCCATTATCCAAAGATTACACCGGGATATGAGCTGAACGAGGGAATTTTTGACGTGGAAAAATCAGGGGAAATGAATCTTAACTGAACAATTTAAGGACACGACCTGTGGAGGCGCTATACAAGGAGAGCAAAATGGCCGATTCTTAGCGTCCGTACAGAAAAGAGTCTCTAAGAAGTGCAAATTAGATTTTCTCTTGACGTGAGGAGAAAAACAAAGCATTTCCTCCTGTAATTTGACAGCAGGCCGGTCTGAAACATGCATTATTTTTTATTCATTACAACATAATTCTTTTAGAAGAAGTGCCAGCTGAATTATCTGGAGGACTTAGTTTAAAAAAAACAAAAACATCTAATAATTACACAAAGACTGGGAAATGTAAAATTGGACGACAACAGGAGGATCTGATTTGGAAAGAAGATATCATTATAGCCGCTGAGCAGGGGAAGCGTTCCACTCAGACTAATTGTGCTGACAGGTGCTTTGAAATTACACTTAAATTTGCCAAATGGATCGCTTTAGCGCGGTTATACTTTAGCCTTGTAGGAGGCTCAGGTAAGACTTAGAGGAGTGTGATGCGTTGAGAGTTAGATGACAGGTAAGTGGAAGGGATTTAATACAGCCGCGCAAAACTTTTACCTTCATACTGAGAATATTTTCAGGTAATTTTGCACTTTTTAATTCGCCTGTATTAGAAAATTATGTAGCCACAGAAGGAATCGTGTCTAGAAGATGATGCTCGGATCAGAAACCACCTCTCACACATGCTGAAAAACACTAGCATTAATAATATCCTTTGCACATTTTAAGTTGTTTGCGCTACATTTTTTGTAATCTTGCACTTTTCTCGGGCGAATCTGCTCATTCCTGACTTTTATTATCTTTAAATTACATTAGATTTGCTGCCTTTGCCTCTTATTTGTCTTGTTTATTGACCCAACGTTTACACATAATGCACTTTTTAAAGTTTTTTACTAGTGAGGTCCAGTTTTGACATTTTGGTGCATTAATACATCGATTTTTGATATTTCGTTGCGTTAATATCCAAGTTTCTGACCTTTGCCGTGATGATATTCAGTTTTTTTCTGTTTCACTGTGTTCTCATCCCCTCAAAAAACTATTGTTTTAACACAGAAGGAAATATCAGCTTGGAATTTTACCCAGAATGCACTTTTTAAAGTTCTGTCCATCCACATATCATCACACTAACACTTCTATACTTAACTGTCAGGACTATGCATTCACTGTGGTAGTCCTGGTCAGAGGAGACACAAAACAACCACAAATAGACTCAAAACAACTACAAATAGACACAAAACAACCACATAAACAAACAAAACCACACTTGAAGTTTACTCAGAATACACTTTTTGAAGTTTCTCCAGGCACCGTGCTTCACTGTCAGGACTATGCATTTACTGTGGTAGTCCTGGTCACAAGAGACACAGAATGGCTACAAAGGGACACAAAACCACCCCTGAAAGTTGACCTAAAATGCACTTTTTAAGGTTTTCTCAAGCCTAACGTCATCTCACTCCCAAATCCGTACCTCACTGTCAGGACTATGCATTCACTGTGGTAGTCCTCGTCACAAGAGACACAAAACCACCACAAAATGACAAAAAATAGACACAAAACCAGCCTTAAAGTTTACCCAGAATGCACTTTTTAAAAGTTTCCTCTGGTGAATTATCAGAAACCAGAAACACATCAAGGGAACCAATGATTGTTTCATAGACATTAAACTGCTGCAGTCTGACTGTTCGCACTACGATACATCCCATAATACTGATGCTCACAGCTGGTTATGGAGAGAATGAACAGAAAACAGATTTAGTCTGTGGTGGTTTTGTGTGTTTTAGTGGTCATTTTGTGTTTCTTTGTGATTCTTTTCTGACCAGGACTACCACAGTGAATGCATAGTCCTGACAGTGACTGGAGAAACTTGAAAAAGTACATTTTGGGTAAACTTTAAAGAGAGGTTTTAAGTTTCTTTGTGGTTGTTTTGTGTCTCTTGTGACCAGGACTACCACAGTGAATGCATAGTCCTGACAGTGAAGCACGAATGTGGGAGTGAGCTGATATGAGGCTGGAGAAAACTTTAAAAAGTGCATTTTAGGTCAACTTTCCGGAGTGGTTTTGTGTCCCTTTGTAGTCATTCTGTGTCTCTTGTGACAGGGATTATCAGAGTGAATGCATAGTCCTGACAGTGAAGCATGTTGGCGGGAGAAACTTTAAAAAGTGCATTTTGGGTAAACTTTAAGGGTGTTTTTGTTGTCATTTTATGTTTATTTGTGGTGGTTTTGTTTTTCTTGTGACCGGGACTACCACAGTGAATGCATAGTCCTGACAGTGAAGCACGGTGCCTGGAGAAACTTCAAAAAGTGCATCTTGGGTAAACTTTAAGGGTGGTTTTGTGTTTCTTTGTGGTTGTTTTGAGTCTATTTGTGGTTGTTTTGTGTCTCTTGTGACCAGGACCACCACAGTGAATGCATAGTCCTGACAGTGAAGCACGGAGGTGGGAGTGTGATGATATGAGGCTTGAGAAAACTTTAACAAGTGCATTCTGGGTAATCTTTAAGGCTCATATCAGCATGTGTGATAGGTGGTTGGTCAGAACAATTATAAACAATGGAAGGATCATTTTACGGATCGTCCGTAGACAGGACTCATTCTGTGAAAAAAAATATTTCGAAACCCACATTTTATCTTTAATCAGTGACACCTGGAATTAATGTAAAATTAATTTGATTTCAGCTTTTACCAGAACTCCGATGTGTTTTTCAGCCCTGAAAGTTCCACGTGTCTGTCTGCAGTCAGAAGTTAGGAAGCTCGGAAATGATGGAAGGAGCAGCGCAAATTAAAAATTCACTTCAAGGGCCTGCAACTCTGAAAATATTCACCGTCTGAAGGCACAGTTTTGCGTGACTTAATTAAATATACCCAAGTTATTATTGCACCTGATTCTGAAGATGCCACTGGGAACTTTTTCAGATTTGGTTGCTCTAATTTGAATCTCTCTGTCAGAAAAAGAAGCGGAAATTCCTGCAAACTTTTGAAACAGTTCCTTATCTGTAAAGTTTTCTTCCTTTGCGAGTTCGGAGGCCGGTGGAATAAGTGATGCTTTGCAGTCTGTTAGGTTTGCCGATGCAGCGTTGGGGTCGACAGATGTATTATCGGCTATTTAAGAACATTTTATTTACACGACCGCGATGATCGACGGACGGAGAGCCTTCAGAGAAACATGAACAGTATTGAGTAGCTGTTTAAAACGACCCCGAGTGACAGAAATGCTGTTCGTCAGCGCGCAAAAGTAGAATACTGATTCCTGTATCCGACTCGCGTGTGCTTTTATACGGTATAGTTGTCATCGTATATTGAATTAGTGGCAAGACGGAGCCGGAGCAGACGTTTCTGCCGACTCCATCTGGCAGCCCAGAGTGAATATCTGGAGCGTTTCTTATGGACACTTGCCAGTTCCTCCGAAGTGATTTTATTTCCCACCATCGCTCCAGCGTGCTCTTCCTCCGTGCGTCAACTCGGCTGCTGTTTTTACCGACTGAGTTACTCCGCGGATAGATGTATTTTTTATCTCAGAGTTAATAATAGGAGAGTTACTGTACACAGCGGCATGAATAATTCATGCGGGCGTTCCTTTGTAGAGATTAAAAACGGAATAAGAATAATTCACGCTATAAGCTTACATAAGTGGTTTTAGAAGCAGCTAATCAACTAGGAGGCCTGTCTGAAGCGAAGCAGCCACCTAAAGTTCTGCTTAAACCCAGCCGGAGAGCGAATTCAAAGGCTTCTCTACATATTATCTTCACCTCCTCCTCCTCCTCCTCCTCCTCGATCGGGATTCTTGTGATTTTCTCTCGGACGTGACACCGCGAGGCCTCCGCCGGTTTACTCCGCCGCGGAGGAAGTGACAGGTCCTAATTATACAGTCTCACGGCCCGGGGACGCTTAAACATTAACAATTACGTCTGGATAAAAGCAGCACATGAAAGGAGGAGAGTAACGAGTGAGAAGACGAGGGCGAGGGGAGAAAATGAACCAGAAAAGGGATTTAGAAACAAAAGAAAACAACACTTTGTAGGGGCTCGCTGATGGAGCAGGCGGCGGGAGATTGAATTTGTGGAGAGCGAAATGACAGTAATGGTTCTTTGGGCTTGTTTCGATATCATAATCTGATTTAGAGGCACATCCTGTATATTTATTCAGGAGGGCTTCTGCATAATGCTCTTTGTGCTCACCAATTGCACAGATCAGTCATGCTCCAGCGCACGGCAACAATTTCTCAACCCATAAGCTGAACCTTTGTCCTTCATTGGAACCCAGAGAACATGCAGCGGGCTGTTATTAGATGTCTTCGCGGCCATATGGTTTGCAGGCTTAGTAATTGCCCGGGCGCTGCATTACAGGACGCCGTGGATGGATTCATGATCTGAACATGCCGCGCTGTTTAGCGGACGCCTCTAAAGGACGCCGGCCTTCTGTTTACTCTGCTGCAGCCCTAACTGGATTAATGATCCTGAGGTTGTCAGTTCAAACGCTGGCGCGCAGGATACTGCTGATGTGTCCTTGAGCGAGGCACTTAATCTAAACGGTGTCAGTTAATATCCATCTTCATAAAGGCTTTACACACATATCACAGGTTATGTAAGTCGCCCGTAATGAAGTCAGGAGAAACAAACAATGCAGGGCCTGATGGCACCTTGGCTCGCTGCTCCGTCCTGGGGAATATCAAGTGGCTGCTGTCTGGATTGTATTGCTTTGTCATTGTTGGGCGTCTCACTCATGATGTTTTCTATACGGCAGTTTTTTCCCCCTCTATAGATTAAAAATAGTCCACAGGGGAGGCTCTCATCTTCTGTCAATATTATCTGGCAAATGTGCTCGACACAGTAAACAGAGGCCGAGTGTGCTGCTGACATGCTGGAGGGGGTTTGTGGGCAGTTCTTCATCGCAGCCTCACACTCTTCCCTGAGTGGGTGGCTGGCTTAGACCCGGACCCCACATGCACAGGGAGGGCTGCCCAATTAGTGCTGAAAAGTGTAGCAGTGTGAGAGTGCGTCAGCAGGGAAGTGTGCACCGGAGGAGGCGTGTCATCAATCATGGCTGCAGCTCCGGGCTCCTTCCAAGCCTTTTTCCTCTCTGGCAGGAGGCGAGAGGAGGGAGGAGAGTGACGGCGTCCGGCCGACCGACAACAGGCCGCATTAGAGCTGCACATCCAGGCAGGCCAGACACCGACCGGTCATTCAGAGGTAGAAAACCTCCAATACGTCGCTGATCTGGCTGTTAGTTCAGAACCGTCATCCACACGGCTGCACCGGGTGACATGTTTAATGCTGTGGTTCATTCTCCTCGTCGTCCTCATTAGCAGAACCAAACACGGGGCAGAAAATCAGCCTCAGCAAATGCACTCTTCAGTTTTTTCTGGGGGGCTTGAAAGTGCTGCTTCCCAGAGAGTCGGGGGATCCGCACTAAGCCTGCATTCAGGAGTTGGTCTTTTTGCACAATCAAAAATAAAGTAGAATGAACGCTGCCAGCCGCATCCTTCCAGTCCTGCTCATGAATCAGACCTGTTCAGAAACAAAGCAACAGAGCTGCTTTTAAACCCCTTCTGAAAATGAAACGTCACTAATTGTTCCTGCAGTCTCTGGTTTTGCCCGTGTGCTGCAACCTCCATCAAATACTGTTCTCCAGCCAGTTTAGTCTTATTTATAAAAAGGAGAAACGGTTCAGGGTTTTGCACGAACCTTGGATTTGAAATGGGAAGTTTCAAATTATCGAGACATGGTGACGTTGGTCTTTTTGCGAAATCCAAAATAAAGAACTCTGCCAGCCACGTCCTTTCAGTTCTGCTTCTAAATCAGACTTAAATAGCGCAACCAATCAGTAAAGCCACTTTTAAACTCCATATGAAAAGGAATTATATCGGACAGATCATGAAACATCACTATTTGTGTGTTACGGATTGATCGATTATCGCCCCGACCGATTGTTGACGTCCAGATTCGTCATTTCTAAATTATTGGTGTCGTTATTTTTATTGGTCGATCGTCACAAAATAAAGAAATGCGCTCCTTTGCAGAGAGAGCTCTAAAGGAGCAATGTCCCGCCCACAGCGCTGCCTGATTGGCTGCTACATGTCATGAGTAGCAGCCAATCACAGCCATTGTTTACGCAGCGAGAGCGAGAGTGAGCATTTGCAGCCACAGATGACCCTAAAACAGAGTCTGGATAACAAAAGGAAATAACACTGCAGGATCTGGGCCTCAGCGGGGAATAAAAGTGAACAGAGGATGTAACTGCAGGAGACAATCTGTTATTGATCTCTATCAATCGATCGATTGGTAAACAGGAGAACATCACGTGACGCTCAAATGTCATCACTCCTATTTTTATTGTCCCTATATAGGTGTTAGTGATGGGACAAAATATTGATACAGCGATATATCGTTGAAACTCCTCATGCGATATGAGCATCGATACGCTGGCGGCAAATATCCACACTTTAATTAACATAATAAGGCGCTCTAAACTCTGCCAGCCGCCATTTCCCCAGCGTCACTACTTAATGTCTCCACACGGTGGCGTTAATCACATGAATGAGGGAGACTGGAGCGGAAAAGAATCGGCCGAAGAAGAGTTTGTACAGGTATAATGGCAGACAGCAACGCCACCGTAAGACAGTGGTTCTCAACTGGTCCAGCCTCAGGACCCACGATGTCTCTATTAATAACAGCCGCGACCCAACTTTTTGAAGTTTGCTTTTCCTCTTAAGAAATTAAGGTTTATTTGGGTGTAGCTTCAACGCATTTTGATACAGCTTGGGGGAAAATTGGCTTATTATTTGCTCATTTTGGTATATTTGGAGACTTTTTCCAAGTTTTGGGCATATTTTGGCCCATTTTGACAGATTCTGAGCACATTTTGGTTCATTTTTGGGACGTTTTAGCATAAATTTCTCCAATAAGCCAAATCTAGAGGTTAATCATGGGCAACTACTGGTGTCACCACCACTAAATATCCTGCTATTGAAAGCAAACTGTGTCATAAGAAACAGATTCTTTAAAAGACTTTATACTACTACTACTTTTTTGGGGCGTGGCTTCTGCGACCCTCTAAAAATGGCTTTGCGACCCACTTTTGGGTCCCGACCCACCAGTTGAGAACCACTGCCGTAAGAGACGCAAGCAATTTAACAAAGACTACGCCATATGCAAGAACTGCCTCGCAAAAGTAAAGCACACATGCGACACCACCAACATGCAAACCCACCTGCAACGCCACCGTCCTGAACTCCTGACCCAGAAAGCGGCTGATGCAGCAACGTTTATAGTCGTCATTAATGACTTGAAACTTTGGCTGCATCAGCCGCTTTCTGGGCTCGTGCAGGAGGTTAGTGACGTCCAATACAACTATTTGTTTACTTATTAACACAGTAAGTGACTGAGATAGACGATGCTTCATGATAGTAGAGTAAAGCCGAGGCTGCGGTGGCGGCTGCGACCACGGCGGCGACGGCAGCCGGGGGGTGTGTGCACGAGTACCGTAATTTCCGGACTATTGAGCGCACCTGAATATAAGCCGCACCCACTAAATTTAAAATGAAAAAGAAAATTTTCCATACATAAGCCACACCTGACAATAAGAGATATTTACTCAGATTTTTTTTTTACTTTTTATTAAATAAATGCTTTTTTTTCAAACAGTGCCTGTAACATGGCATTAACAGTGCAGTAACACAGCAGTAATGTGGCTGATTAAAAGTCAGTTATCGCTGCCGTAACCTTCCTCCTGCGCACTAAAACCACTGAAGTCGTCTTCTTCGGTGTCGGAATAGAACAGCCTCAGAATTTCTTCGTCACACACTTTTTCAGTCTCTCTTTCGTCGTCGCTCTCACCGTCACTTACGTCTCGAAGCAAATCCGCGCTTGAATTAGTGTCGTCCTCCATGATGAGGGTGTGTGCATGAAACACAAAATAACTGATCTGAAGAATTTGGTGCGCGTAAATGATTTTATTCGAACAGTTTCATTGGTCCACTGTGACCTGTTCGGTGATTTCATTGGTCTGACGTGACCAGGCAAAAAAAACGTATTGGCGGCACCCTTAAAAATCCATACATTAGCCGCACCCTTAGATAAGCCGCAGGGTTCAGAGCGGTAGAAAAAAGTCACGGCTTATAGTCTGGAAATTACGGTATTCAGATCTCAAAATAATTATCCGGATACAACCACAACGACTGACAGTCGTTAATACAATGTTTGAAACAAAGCCTCCTTTCTCGTCCCTGAGGGCCGCCGGCATTATGTGATGGCGCATGTGGACATTGACAAGTTACAGTCAGTGTGTTTGTAAGAGTCCTATGGTAAGACTATAGGCAGATTTTGTTCAGTGGTTCGTCCAAATTTGTGTCAAATCCTGTGAAAGTGACACCAAACCCGCTACATCCGGCTAAGGACTTGTTGGAGCTTCTACCATCGGGTGGCGCTATCGTGCCTTTAAATGTGGTTCGTCTCGCCACAGGAAAAGTTTCTTCCCCCCAACCTGTGGCGTCTTTAAATAAAGCATCTTGACAGGACGTTTCCCTTTTGCTCGATATTTGTCATATATGAGCATTTTTACTGTGACTTTCATCATATATTGATGACTGGCTGCTGTTAGTGAGTCTGTTTGAATGATCTGACAGGACACTGGAGCTGCTTGAACCTCTGTTCCAATGTGGTGTTTTTAACTGCAAATGGCAAATAAACTGAAGCTGAAATTGCAGTAAATAAATGCAGCGATCGCAGAGCCCATCGCAAAGACTGAACTGTGTGCTGCAATGCATTGTGGGAGTTTTGTAACGCCAGCACCATGAGTGTGGAGTGTAGCGGTCTTCATTGCTGCCCTGCTGTGTCTCTGTGCGTTTTCATAAAAGCATCATCCTGTTCTTCACATTGTTTGCTTCATGAAAAGATGGTGAACTTAATCTTTTTACAGGCGTTTTGTGCTTTTCTGTCAGAGGTATCGTTATGTGATCGTCCTGCAGTACATCGATTATCGTAGTATCGCTGTATCGTGATAGTATCGTATCGTGAGTCGTGTATCCCAGTGGTTCTCAGCTGGTCCAGCCTCAGGACCCACTATGTCTCTATTAATAACGGTCGCGACCCAACTTTTTGAAGTTTTCTGTTCCTGTTAACAAATCAAGGTTTATTTGGATGTCGTCTTAACACATTTTGATACAGCCTTGGAAAAAATTGGCTTATTTTTTTGCTAATTTTGGTATATTTGGACGCTTTTGCCAAGTTTCGGGTATATTTTGGCTCATTTTGACAAATTCTGAGCACATTTTGGTTCATTTTTTGGCATGTTTAAGCATAATTTTCTCCAATAAGTTGGCAGAGCCAAATCTAGAGGTTAATATTGAGCAACTACTGGTGTCACCACCACTAAATATCCTGCTGTTGAAAGCAAACTGTGTCATAAGAAACACATCCTTTAAAATAAAAGACTATTTACCACTACTTTTCTGGGGGGTCATGCTTCTGCGACCCTCTAAAAATGGCTTCGCGACCCACTTTTGGATCCCGACCCACCAGTTGAGAACCACTGGTGTATCGCGTATCGTATCGTAGGTACCCTGTGATTCCCCCTCCAGTAGGTATTAGTGATGTAGTCTAGTTATGAATGACAGGTTCCTGCTGTCACATGCTTAACTTTTGTTGCATGTCTGTTCCAAATATCCGTTATCGGCGTGTATTTATTGCCAATATGTGCTATTCTGTGTTCGCCGTCACCAAACTCTGCCGGCACGCGACGCCACGACCTCCTCCAAGTATTATATCATACCAGTGAAGTGTTTCCCTCCCCCCCTCAGCCGTCGCCGCCTCGGAGATTTGTAACGTTTCCAAAAATGGGTCCTTGGCTCTGCATGGAGGGTGTAATGATAATGACAGTTCATCATCATAGAAAATGCCTCTCATTTAGGCAGCCGTCTCACTGCTTTGTCACAGTCTTGACAGTGTCAGTGCCAGCTAATGAAAGCTTAAAAAATCTCCTCTGAATATTATCTTTGAGGTATTTCATCATGTATGAAACTTCTAAGAGCCCCATTCTTTCAAATTAAAATTACGGTTATATTTCCTGGCACGAGTCCCTTTGTTCATTTTACGCCCCTCCGCGCTGCCGCAGAAAATGTCCTTGTGGAAAATGCTTTAAGATAATCTTTCCTTTGGGAGGCTGTACAGTAATATAACACAGACGCTGCCCTCACATGAAGGGAGTTTGGCTCCATGATGATACGTTTGCTTTTATGGCTTTAAAAAACACCTGCAGATTGGTCATTTTAGTGTGAAATCAGAGCCAGGTTTGCAAACAGGAAGCGGCCAACTGTGCGACATGGAACAGTCATCAACATTAGCCGAATATTGCGTAATTAAGTTTTTGTCCCTCCATTAGAGCAATATTTCACCGCTCACAGATGATCCTCAGCAGCATTATCTCCATGTTAATGTCCATATGGCCTCGGTGATGACTGTGACTCTCTCTGGCAGGGGTGTAAAACGTTACCGCGAGGCCTCCCTTGATGAGGGGAAAAGCAAACGATATGACAGCATGGATTCGCGGAGGCCGGCCGGGTTTTTAAGGTCGGAGTTCGTCGTGTTTGCGGATCGCGGCACTCGGGTGGGAGAGGCCCGACCAAAAAAAAAGCATCTTTGGTGGAGGAGAGCCGGGATCCGCTGGTAATAACCTCCTCTCCTAACCGGCAGTCATGAAAGGCAGCGCTGACCTACATGCTGGGAGGAGGATTCACGCTCCTCTTGTTAGTGTGTACTGGCGAGGAATCGAGGTCTTGTCTGTCAGGAGGTGATACGCCGAAGCTGCAGAGTGTTTCAGCAGAGCCGCAGGAAAAGAAACACGAGAGAGGGAGGAAGGAAGGGAGTGTGTTCGTGCACGTGTGGGTTTCAGCATCATGCATGTGTGTTGGAGTCGGACTGACTGACGGCCCCCGTCTCCCTCAGCACTGTGCAGCTCCATACATCATTAATCGCTGACAAAAATGAGCGTTCTGCTGGATCCTTTAAGGGCTAAAAGACCATCCTCCCGGCTTCCCCCCGCCGTGCTGCTGCCTGTTGTGTGGGTGAGGATCCACTAGCAGCCCGGGCTTTCTGACCCGTGTGTTTGGTTCAGCGCCACTATGATGGATGACATGGTTATCAGAAGCTCGCCTTCAGGATGGGGGCCGTCCTATCAGGCTGTCAAGGTCAATGGTTGCCAGGTTTATAACAGAGTGGCAGCCCAGTGAGCTCACTGAACCACTGGATATTCTATTGAACATCCGTCATGTTGGACTTCAGCTTCCACAGCAACTGGAAGAATCTGACCTGAACAGAGGAGATGATTTGAAGTTACGCAGAACTACAATCGCTCAGATGGTTTATATATCAGGAAATAAAGCAGCAGATGCCAGTCAGTCGGCAGCTTGGTTACGGCTTGATTGGGGCTAATGCTGAGCTTTGGAATTAGCCTCTTCCATTAGTTGATAACAGATTGCAAGCTTTAATACTAAAATAGCCTTACAGAAATGAGCATATACGGCGGGCTGCGCTGCAAAATCCACTTATTGCATTCCCACATTGTGCACAGAGCAATCAGTCAGTTCTGAGAGCGAAAGCATCAAGGCGTCGCCGGCGTCTAATCGAAGAAGGAGCAAATTCAGCTTTCCTTTTCTTCTCCTCTCAACTTGCTCGGTATTTATAGGACAAAACATCCGCTTCTACATCCGTGGTGTGCAAACACTGGCACACAACAACAGGGTCCTCGCATTAAAAAATAATCTACAAGTATTTTATGCCTGACTTTGCTCTTTCTCTACCTCTGTGGGCCTCTTCTGGTGGTTCTTCCTTTTCTTCCACACACATTCTGCAAAGTTAGAATTTTCCCTGCTAACCTGCTGATCACAATTTTGGTTGATTGCCTTCCGGAGGAGCTGCTGCAGCTACTTTGAATCTCATGGGCCGGTAAAATTACTGTCCATAATTCAGCACTTTCTATTGTTTTCCCTTTCAGGCGCTGCTACAAATGATGTGGCTGCTCTGCCGGAGCAGCTTCGCCCTCAGCGGCTTCGCTCAGCTTCACCGTTTCACTGCCAGAGAATTAGAAGACGGTGTAAAATCTTTAGGTCTCCTTCTGTACTCATTTATCGCTGCTTGCTTTAGCCTCACGCTTGTGCAACAAAAGGGCTCAAAGCTTCGACGGCGGTTGAACGACGCCTCTGGGTTGCGGGAATCTTTTATTCTCACTACAGTTGGAGGATTGTACTCAGGCTTGATTATAGGGTTGGATTCTGGACTCCAAGATGGTGCATTTTAGTGGAAATTACAGCGAATTATGTGCTCTTGCTTCCTGCTTTAGTGATGAGACAGACGGCATCAGTGGTCTCATGTTCCTTTGCAAGTGTGCTTCTCAAAACGTCAAACATCTGTGGGCTGATTGGTTGGTCGATATGCTCCAATCAGACCAAGCGTCACTGGTCGGATGGTCTCAGCTGGTCCGTCAACACCCTTCAATGATTATTCATTATCTTTGGTGCCCAAACGACCAGGCTTCCTGTGAAACCAACATGTTTTAATAACTTCAACCTGGTCCAACCTCATAGAGACTGCAGGATCTAACATATTTAAACGTTCACTGAAGGTTTGTTGAGATTCGGCTCCAACTTAACTGGTGTTAAAGAAGTTGTCGGTGCGTATAGAACTTAAACAGCACCTCCTAACCTGAGTTAGCCTCTACAAAACACTCCACAGCTTGTTTTTCATTCACCCAGTCACACACTAGTGGTTGCAGAGCCGTTGGGGAAGGTTCTCGCTTCGGTATCTCGCCCAGGACACCTCGGCACACGGAGGGGGGTCGGGGATCGAACTGCCAACCTTTCAATTAGAGGAACGCCTGCTGCTCCACCTCTGCTACAGCCTCCCTCCAGTGTATGTCAGAACTCAACAGCCACCATGACGGATCATAAACGAACAGCAGTTATCCTGTCTGTGTTAGTTCTAGTAGATCAGCTGCAGATGTTATTTTAGCACAAGATAACTGGCTTCTAATGATTAATACCAGCTCTTTATGTTGATTTACGTTCATTTAGGCCAGTAAAGCTGCTTGTAGAGTCACTCGGTGCACTTTGGCTGATTTATTCTGGACATAAAATGCAGGTTTTTAATTTTATTCATCTCCTGCAACCAATCGATTGGTGGAAGAACTGGTTGATGAAGATGATCTTTGGTTGCCTGCAGCCCTAAAGGTCTGCCTTAAGTGTCGTTAAGTGAATCTATACGTACATATATGCTGCTGAAATGTTGCTTCCATTATTAAAAACCCAACCAGAGCCGATTATGTCCAGCATGGAGTAAAGGGAACATGACCACACTAACACAAACACATGGCATCACCATCCAGCCTCGTGGCATCAGGCCAGTCCAGTTGAAATGAGGCATACGGTGACAGGATCCATCCATCTACCTCCTCTAATGGAAAGGCTTTTACTCAGCTAACCTCTCTGCAGGAACATAACGTTGATTTAACATGGCGAAGTGACACGTTAAGCTAAGCTAATCCTACACATTAGCGCCATAAACAGCTGTAATGCCTCCTCATTTGGCGGTAATCATTCAGGTTGCTAATTAAACAGTCCGTCTTTGTCGAACATCTGTGCATCATTATTTCTTGAGTTCTCACACTTTTATTTATCTGACATTTGACGCTCATAACTTCTAAAATCTGGTTGCACATGGATGAGGGACGCTCCGACGTGCTGGAAGGATCAAAATAACCTGTTCTGGCTCGACTCGTTAGCGTTCTGCAGCACGTCAACGGTGTCACGTTAGTGCACGTCTGTACTGTACAGTCACCGGAAAGACATCTGTGCCGTGAAGGACTTGGCTCCTCGACAACCAAACTCAGAAAACAGCCACCAGAGCCGTGTTCAGCGATGCTACGCTAAGCTGCGTTTAAAAATAGATCCCATTAATCCCTGATTTCCACGGCGTTCGAACGGTTCGCCTGCCAATGCATAAGGTGAGAGTGCAATCAGTCTCGCTAAACATTCCCTCCGATCGCTCCCCGAGAAGGAGGCTAGCGGAAGCCGCCTCCGGGCTGTGAAGACTCGCCCGCCGCCAGATGTTTAGCGCATAATGAGCGGTTTGTGTTGCGGCGGCGTTCATGTCGCGCATATATTCATCAGGACGGATCCTCAAGGTGTCCGAGGCGTGAATTAAGAGCGAGGGAAGAATTCTCTGCCGTCGAAAGCATGTCAATGGAAAAACCCATTACGTTTGCCTGTAGGCGCTTTCCTATTTAACACTGTTCTCTTTAATGGGGTTATTCAATAAAACCTCGCGGCCATCTTCGGCTAATTGCATGTTTCATAAACTGATAAGGAAAAATCACACAGGTTACAGGCTGCGGCGCATACGTCTTATTTAGATTCCTGCACTTCTGTAACCATCCAATTTAGGAGCTTAGCTGACTTTACTTCTTATCAGCCATTTTACCCTCAGCTTAAATTACATACTCTATAAACCGGGCTCTGGGAGGGGGGCTTCATGCGCCGTATGCAACCAGGTCTTGATGAAAAGGACCGAATCTGAATCACAGAATCCATTTAATGTTGCGTTTGATGCATAGTTTGTTGTATCTGCTGCTGTATTGTATGTTTGTGTGCATTCGTTCTCCCATCGGCTCATTTGAATGCCGGTAATGAGCAGCCAGAGCCGGCGAGGCATAATAATGGCCGAGGAGCAGGATGAGATGGATCCTCTGCTGGGCGTTCCACTTCTTACCGTTATTATCCGGGCTGCAGAGACGCTGAGAGCCCCGGATGCTGCGACGATTTCCATGAGCTTAATGAACCTGCTCACTTGGACATGCATCCCCCTGATTCCTCCCTCCACAGAGGTGGAGGAGAACCAGGCCGAGGTCCGCCGTTGAACCTCATTTGGATCCATCTCTGCCGATCAG
>JAMOIN010001634.1:0-7500 GCA_024666655.1 Dascyllus trimaculatus
TGTACTCTTGAATCTTAAGTTTTGGGTTGTCCTTGCTGGAGTTCTGTTGATGGGATCATTTGGAGCATCATTAAAATCACCTCCAATGATAAAGTGTGCTTCCCTGTACTTGTTTTTAAAAGCAGCTAGTTTATCACAGAGCTGTGTAAGCATAATCTTGGCTTGAGCAGGGCAATTGTGGTTATATAAGTTACAGACTCTGAAATAGGAATTATTTAGTTTAAGAGTCAAAATTATCCATCTGTCCTCATCTGACATGAGTGAATCAATTATGTCACCATTGAATTTGTTAAGGAGGATGGCTACACCTGCTGATTGTTGAGAGGAATGGCAAGAATAAAGTTGGTCACCCCATTGTGCTTTCCAAAACTTAATATCACTTTCGATTGAATGAGTCTCTTGTAAGAAAATTACATCAGCATTTTTTCATCTACAGAACATAAAAATCGACTTCCTTTTAGTAATATTACGAATACCATTAACATTGAGAGATATTATTTTTAAAGAACTAAAATAGTCTGCCATGAAAGGAAATAAAAAAGGTAATGAAATATATGAATTGAATGTCTGTAAGTGAAACTATGAGATAACAGAACCCCCCTAACCCTAACCCTCTGAGCTGAGGCTCAGAGTTAAAGAGTTTGAAAATACTTACTAAGTACTAAACACTGAGTATTGAGTACCTTAGAGAACAATATTAAACTTTTTTTTAACCAAAGAAGTGGGCATAAGGCTTTATCTACATAATAAACAAATATAGAAAACAGGTCACCTAAAACGTGGGCTTCACATTACGTGGAGTTTAGATGGAACATCTGAATCAGAAACATACAGACTTACACAGTGAATCTAACACTGTCAATAATGGCAACAGGTCCCTGGCATCTGGTCTTTTTTCCCTTGATGCGTGCTTGCTTGACGAGGGGCCAACGTTTGTTTCTGCATTGTTTTTCCTGATATGTGAGATCTTCCACCATCCGAAGTTTTTTTTTCCTTCATGACATCTGCGTTGAGGGATGCTCTCCATACCTTGTATCTGAAGGTGCGCATAGTGGACTGTATGATGATGGGGCATGTGCTTTGATTTTCTCGTGGTCGTCCGACTCTGTGCACTGTGTCGATCATAAATCCCAGGTGTTTTTTCTCGTTTGGGATTAACTGGGTGATGATCTCCAGCACCTCTTTTCTTACGTCTTCATTTTGTTTCTCGGGGAGATTTAGGAGACGGAGATTCCACCTCCTGCTGTACCTTTCCGCATCATCTTGTTTCTCCTGCATGATGGTGAGTTGGTCTTTTAGTGACTTCACGGAGTCGTCTGTATCTTTGCACTGCATTTCTAGGTTTTTCATGTTTTCTTTCACTGCCACGATCTCAGTGGAGTTTTTTAATACCCTTTCTTCAAACTTGGAAAAGCGGTCATTCAAATTATTAATGGCTTTTAGGATGTCAGCATTGGAGACCCCTTTGTCTTCCATTTCGGAGCAGATCTTTTTTGGGTTGGGGCTTTGGAGAGGAGAGGAAGGTAATGGTGCACACAGCCCTGCATAAGCATGTTCTGGGATGTTGTCCATTAGCAGTGTTCCTTTTTTCTGGCTTTTTGCGTCTCTTTTTGTCATTGTAGCACTTGTTGCTAGCAAAGTTTTATGCCAGCGGCGTTAGCTTCAGGAGATACGATACAGTCCTCTTACTTGGCTGTGAGGTGGTGTAAGCCTACCTTTGAAGCTTCGGACATAAGAAAAGTGTTTCACTTCTTTTTCTGAAGATGGGTAAGTTTTAATCATTCATTTAGAGGTTCGGTACTCGGGGATATTAAGGAGCTCAGAAAGAAGCGTTTGACCAGGTTGCCATCTTGCCGCGCCCCCCTCTTCTTCTTCTTGTTCTTGTTCTTCTTCATCTTCGAGGATTTGTGACGGTTGGCAAACATGGTAGGTAGATTACCGTCATACACATATATACATAGACGCCTCATTGAGCGGGTTGGCCCGTTGCTGCGATACGTCAGAGTGTCCGCCATATTGGATGTGGCAGATCTGCCCCGTAAACTAATTCAAGCAAATGAACTGAATTTTATAAAGCGCCTTTCTACAAAGTGATTTAAGTTAATGCCTTTATTCACCCATCCACACATACACACACCAATATATTTGGAAAACAAATAGGCATTAAAACAACATATATAACTTTTAATGTGATGATTATAAATGTTTACTCCTCGTATGTTTAGGACAAAGGTAAGCACCAAACCAACGTATGTATTTCTCTAATGTTTTTATGAGTTTTTACTGCTACCAATGTATGCAACACTGTTATTATGATGATAAATATTGAACATCTGTGTTTATAATAACCAGATCCTGAAACTTAGATGTGACAGGTGGGTTTTCTGAATAAATCAGAATCAGAATTATTTTATTGATCCCCAGGGGGAAATTGTTAGTGTTATAGTTGCACCCATTCAACAAAGACTATATTATAACATGTAGAAATTTAAAATATAGAAAATTCAGAAAGATTTTATAATGTAGAGATAAACTTTTAAGAAATAAAAATAAAATATTTAAAAATATATATATGCACAAAGAGAGAGAGCACAAATGTTTACATTTAATTGATTTTGATTCATTTTGATATTCAGTAATTGCGGAACTTATATACATACATCTATCTGTACAGGGGGGCATTAATGAACGTATATACATACTCAGTTTGTGGAAGACAGACACAACTAGTGAGATCAGTTCCCAAACTGTGTATCTTTAATATGCTCTCCCTGAAAAAACACATCCTCAGAACCAATCTCAGCCCAGACAAACTGACAGATCAGGGCCACTTTGACAGTTTGCCCCGATATTGACTGGTGAATAAACCGCTCAGCTGATCTGACCACCTTTACTGTGCCCACAGAAGGAATCATCAGCCCTCCTTTGTCTTTGAGTGTGAGCAAGTGGTAGCTCTGATCAAATGATGGGGGTAATGCATCAGTCACCAAGCTACCATGGCACACATCACAGGACAACTTTTTCAGAATTTGGAGCACAACAAACCCAGAAATGTACACCAGTGCATTGTCCACAAGACCACTGAAGTGGGTTGGTAGATAGCTATGGTCGCACACTAAGGCAGAAATGTTGACAAAAGGGGATGGAAGCTCTGCTGCTGGTGAAGATTCAAAAGCAGACAGGGACACATCTTGTGCTGCCACATTTCCTGATGTGCTTGGCGACACACCAGACCGCACCATCAGATGGCGGAAGATGGCCTGGAACTGGCTGGCTAAGGGGTTGTTATTCCAGCCTCCTAAAACACACAAACACCACATTTACGAATACAGTTACCCTGGTAATATGCATACATAGAGACAAACCACAGAGACAAAAATTTGAAATCCCTACCTGATGCCCTGATCGAATTAAAGAGGAGCTCCAAGTGGTCCTGACTAAAATGGTAGGTGCAGATGTACCGCTGACGCTGAAGCAGTTCTGGAATCATCAACATCAGGGTGTCGATGTTGATGATGAATCCACTGACAGATGGGTACCTTCACAAGGTAATGTTTGTCAATATAATCATGGCAAACCAAGATACCTTTAAGAGAGCACTACGTAATTTTGTTCATTTATGAATGTTAAAGCAACGACATACAATATTATAACAGAAATGGGAAAGCTTGAAATTCAATTAGCACAGGCAAATTGGTAAGTACATTTAAATCACTAGGAAGTCTTAACAAAGAAGGGAAAGTATTATACACTTAAGTTCAAATCTTCTCCAAATGTGTATTTTCATTTTACCTGAGTATTTATCAAGCTGCTCTTTTAACTCTTCATTTATTACTTTTTTCACCCTGAGATCCTCCAGAAGACCACTCACAGTGTTCTTTGCCCTTCTCTCTCTGTCCTTCGCGTTCCTCCTCTCTCTTTCCAGACTCTCCACCCTATCCAAGGCTTCCCTGAGTCTGGCCCTCAGATCATCATGTGATGAAGGCAGAGCATAGGAGTGGTCCTAGTACAAACAAAGATAAAATTTTATAAGTCATGTTTATATTACATCACTCAGTCACAGTCTGTCACATCTCTACTAGTACAATGTGCTGTCAACTGTCCCACATTCTTACACATTCTTAATCTTATCTCTCCTCAGTTGTACTGCCAGCACTGTCTGTCTGTCTGTGTGTGTGTGTAGGATGCAGATTCAATACTGACATATTTCAATGTATGTGCATATGTGTATGTGAATCTCTCTGAAAGAGTGACAGAGAGTGGGAGGTGTTGTAAGGGTATAGGTGGGTGACAAGAGGTTTGAGTATAACCATAGTTATCATGCTTACAGCTGTTTGAGGCATAGCTAGCACTTATTACTCACAACACTGGGCACAGGTAGAGGTTCAGTCTCTTGGACAAGCTGTGAACAGTCCAGTGACAAGGTCTCTTGCGATCAGTGGACAACCCGCTCTACCATCTGAGCCACGTCGGTACCATGTAGGTAAGGTTACTGACTCTGGAATGTGAGTATTCATTCCTCTGTGATAGTTATGAAACAACTTTGACTTTAAGACACTGTTAATAAACTTGTTGTTACATTTTCTATCATTTAAGTTACAGTTTTAATTAAAGCTGCAAGCAGGACGGGCCCTCGCTCCCCCGCCCACGGCCGCTTTGGATACGATCGGAATGTCTATAGCACGCAATAGTATTTGTCTCATCCTGCTCTGCACACGTACCAAATTTCATGTCTGTAGGACAAACTAGTGATTTTATAGGAATTTTTGAAATTTGTAGGGGGCGCTGTGGAGCTGTTTGAAATTTGGAGTGTGCAAATCTGTTGGTCTTGGGATACTGTACGTGTGTACCAAATTTCATGTTTGTAGGATTAAGCAGTGATTTTATATGAGTAATTGAATATTTGTAGGGGGCGCTGTGGAGCCGTTTGACCAAGCCCATTCCTGAATTGTATATCAATTTTAGATTAATGAGGATTTGTGTGGATTTGGTGATATTACGTGGATGCCTTCACCTCCAAAGCCTGTTTCATTCCATATGGCGATTTTGTTCAAAATGGCCGCCATGCCACGCCCACACCGTGTGAAGTAGCCACGAGATTTTAATAACTTTTCATCCTGGAGGGGTCTAGATACCACACAGCAAATTTTGTGAAGATCGGACAAAAATCTTAGGAGGAGTTTGTTAAATTCCAATGCCTGTGCACCACGTGTTCCATGGGACGCCGCTAAGCTTTTTTGTTCAAAATGGCCGCCATGCCACGCCCACACCGTGTGACGCAGCCACAAGATTTTAATAAATTTTCATCCTGGATGGGTCTAGATGCCACACAGCCAATTTGGTGAAAATCGGATAAAAATCTTGGGAGGAGTTCGTTAAATTCCAATGCCTTCGCACAGCATTTTCCAGGGGACGCCGTTGAGCTTTTTTGTTCAAAATGGCCGCCATGCCACGCCCACACCGTGTGACGCAGCCACAAGATTTTAATAACTTTTCATCCTGGAGGGGTTTAGATGCCACACAGCAAATTTTGTGAAGATGGGACAAAAATCCTAGGAGGAGTTTGTTAAATTCTAATGCCTGCACACACCGTGTTCTAGGGGACGCCGTTGAGCTTTTTTGTTCAAAATGGCCGCCATGCCACGCCCACACCGTGTGACGCAGCCACAAGATTTTAATAACTTTTCATCCTGGATGGGTCTAGATGCCACACAGCAAATTTTGTGAAGATGGGACAAAAATCCTAGGAGGAGTTTGTTAAATTCTAATGCCTGCACACACCGTGTTCTAGGGGACGCCGTTGAGCTTTTTTGTTCAAAATGGCCGCCATGCCACGCCCACACCGTGTGTTGTATCCACGAGATTTTAATAACTTTTCATCCTGGATGGGTCTAGATGGCACACAGCGAATTTGGTGAAGATGGGACAAAAATCTTGGGAGGGGTTCGTTAAATTCCAATGCCTTCGCACAGCGTTTTCTTGGGGGCGCCGTTGAGCTTTTTTGTTCAAAATGGCCACTATGCCACGCCCACACCGTGTGACGCAGCCACGAGATTTTAATAACTTTTCATCCTGGAGGGGTTTATATGCCACACAGCGAATTTGGTGAAGATGGGACAAAAATCCTGGGAGGAGTTCGATAAATTCCAATGCCTTCGCACAGCGTTTTCTTGGGGGCGCCGTTGAGCTTTTTTGTTCAAAATGGCCGCCATGCCACGCCCACACCGTGTGTTGTATCCACGAGATTTTAATAACTTTTCATCCTGGAGGGGTCGAGATGCCCCACACCGAATTTGGTGAAGATCGGCCAAAAATCCTGGGAGGAGTTCGTTAAATTCCAATGCTTGCGCGCAGCATTTTCCATGGGGCACCGTTGAGCTTTTTTGTTCAAAATGGCCGCCATGCGTGACCGGTGCAGATCTGCGGAAGGCTCTCTAACCCACCTTTTTTGGACCTGCCCAAAACTGCATAACTTTTGGTGTGAAATATTCCAGTGGTTTTCTGAAATCTATGACTTTGTGTTTAGCCCTGACCCTCAGGTAGCAATATTTGGATATTCTCTCTCCTTACAAAACTACAGCCTCTCAGTGCAAAGCACTATCATGTATGGAATGGTAATCGCCAAGAGACTGATTTTAAGACTCTGGAAATCGGACACTGTGCCTCAGTTTAAGGCGTGGCTGATGGAACTGACTAGCTTATTACATATGGAGAAAATCCGATACAGTGTCATGGACAAGCTTAATAGATTTTATACCATATGGCAACCATTCTTGGATCGTCTTGCCTGGCCTGATGGACACTCCAACACACCCACAGTGGCCCACTCACCTCGACCTTGAAAATATTTGGTCTGTGGTACTTTAGTGATACAAAATGTATTTTGTTGTTCTTTGTACGCTCAGTTCTGTCTTGGTTTATGTTAGTCTTTGTCTACTTCTGTTTTACTTAAAAAGCTGAACAAAAATATTGTTCAAAAAAAAAAAAAAAAAAAAAATGGCCGCCATGCCACGCCCACACCGTGTGACCCAGCCACAAGATTTTAATAACTTTTCATCCTGGATGGGTCAAGATGCCACACAGCGAATTTGATGAAGATGGGACAAAAATCTTGGGAGGAGTTCGTTAAATTCCAATGCCTGCGCACCACGTGTTCTATGGGGCGCCATAGAGCTTTTTTGTTCAAAATGGCCGCCATGCCACGCCCACACCGTGTGACGCAGCCACAAGATTTTAATAACTTTTCATCCTGGAGGGGTTTAGATGCCACACAGCGAATTTGGTGAAGATACGACAAAAATACTGGGAGGAGTTTGATAAATTCCAATGCCTTCGCACAGCGTTTTCTTGGGGGCGTTGTTGAGATTTTTTGTTCAAAATGGCCGCCATGCCACGCCCACACCGTGTGACGCAGCCACGAGATTTTAATAACTTTTCATCCTGGAGGGGTTTATATGCCACACAGCGAATTTGGTGAAGATGGGACAAAAATCCTGGGAG